>OMLC01036045.1:0-13330 GCA_900302585.1 Regalecus glesne
TCAAACTGATTAAGATGGACCAGTTTATACTGACACCCCTCATTCAGTCTTAAAACGTGTTCACTGGATCTCACACACACACACACACACACACACACACACACACACACACACACACACACACACACACACACACACACACAAGTCTCTATGCAGCTGGGTGGACATGGACTTTGAAAACATCTGTGACAGCATCATCCTCTGTTGGACCCTACTACCCTGTATATTTAAAAAACAACCTGCAGAGCCACACCATCTTGGCTACATTCTCGTGGCTCTCAAAACAATAATGATTTAGATTTGTCTCTCTCTTTTAAAGGTGGCACAACTTAAACCAAGGACGGCTTCTAGATGCTGGTGTGAAGTCATCCTGAGAGGACTGTTCTCATGAGAGACCCTGCTAAGCTGACATCCAGCTAATTAAAGGCAGGATTGGATAGGCATCTCTGTGGTGTGCAAGGCCACAACGTGCATTACTCTTGATGAGGTTATGAGAATGAGAGCAAGACAATACCTAGTCAAATTTGATCATCAATTCTAAAACATGACAGAGGTTTCTGATTCTGCTTTGTTTTGCCCCCCCACAGAATTTATATTCAGACTGGCAAGCCCCACACCAGTATAACGAGTGGTTGTTAGACTAAAAAACCACTATATAAGAACAAGCCCATTTACCATTTACATTCAATTCAGTTTCACTTAGCATATCGGTTGATCCAAAGTGGTGTGCATTTGAGAGTTAGATACACTGCCGATTGGCCTGGAATCAAACAAAGGTCTCCCGCTTGGTAGGTGAGAATTCTACTCTGAACTATCAATGCACCATCTCTATACATCACCAATGTAATTCATCTGACTGCTTTCCCATATTATGTACAGAAAATTTAAATGTCTTACCATTCTATGGCCACATATGTGGTTTGCTATCCATTTCAAAATCACATTCCTATAGCTAGTAGTGGTATTAGAGCTTTATTGTCCTGGGGGGGGTTAAGTCGACAACAAAGCAGGAAACCTGTGACATACATTGGATGAACAATAGAACCCGACATAAACAGAGAGTAAAATATAAAATCCAATTGCATAATACAAATATGATATGAGCACAACTGCAGACTTGTCTCAGTTTGATCACACAGATCAGACAACAAGTGTCTCCATCCATCCCTCTGCATCACATAACCGCCACCAGGCAAGAGCATGACAGTATGTCACATGACACGACCAAAGCAAAACCATAGAGTGAAACCATGATGCAGAGTCAGGAGATGAACCTCTCATTGTCAAATGCAGAGGTTACATATCCATGTTCACTGTGGGGGAGGAGATGTCTCAGTGCAGAACAAACTTAAAGGCACCTGCAAATAAAATCAATTCAGCAAACTTGCTACCAGCCATCTGCTCTCTCAGTTAGCCATACTCCTTCAATACAGCAATCTGTGGTGACAGCAGCACAGATCAAGGAACATACCATCATACTCCGTCACTGGCGTTGGTTCGTGCACCACAACTAGATGTTACCATGGTGAAAAATGAGAAAAGACATGACTCGCTATACTGGTAACTTGCTGGATCCTCATGAACGGTTGGAAAATGTGCCACTAGTCAGCATGAGCATGCCGATGTTGTTGTTACAGCAATCTATGTAGATACACCAGCAAATGAATACAAATTCCTGAAAACACAAAAACCCAATCTGATCAATTGCAAATGGTCGTACAGACAGTCCGTCTCAAAAATCAGCTTTGGGAAGAAAAAAAATCTCATTGTTCTGTTTTCAGAACATAGTCACTGTGGTGGCTATGTCCACTGGTTGTGTCTGGATTGAGGTTAACAATAGCTAAGTAGGATGGTAGGCACTGCTAACTTTGGAAGACACATAAACTTAAACCATTTTGAATCTCCTCCTGTCATTTTACATGTACCTACCTACCTATCTATTTATATCAAAAGCTAGTTATGCATGATATTCACAGGTCAGATCAATGTTCCAATTCCACCTATTTCGAGATAACAGAAGTATTACACAACTGATAAATTAATCCACATTAGTCATTTCACAATACTGCAGCTAAAACCAATGAGTGTATTCCCTATGTCAGAATCACCATGTATCATATTAAGTGTTACATGTATTCACTTATCCAGACAGAAATAACAGTCCAATCATACTCTGATAAGAGGGGGAAAAAACAGTACTTTCTGCTTCTTGTCTGCCAGAAAAATCAAGCATACTTCCCATTTTTCACATACTTGGGGCTTGTATTATTTCTAAACACTACAGGTTTGGCCTTGATGAGATAAACAGCACTGGTCTGTTTATGGGTAATAGGGAATGAGGAATATGTACTACCTGCTAGCCTGTAGATGGTAAGGAGACAGCAGCTCCATTTACATGGACCCTAATATTCCACTAACAATCAGACTAATAGCCCAATCAGAATAAAAATGCCTCATATCCCCACCTCACCTGGAACAGACTGGCCTGATCAGAAGTCTTTTTCAATCAGCTTGAGAGGGGTGGTGTAAATTGGACTACATCTTGAAACAGCTCGACTTTCCTGGGACATATACAAGGGTCCCGTTTGTGGACTTCAGCTTGGCATTCACTATTTTCCCAGACAGCTTCCACTCCCAACTCACTCAGCTCACTGTACCAGCCCCCACCTGTCAGGGACCCAAAAACTTCCTGACAGACAGGAAGCAGCAGATGAGGCTTAGGGAAAATCACATCCAGTCCCTGGACAATCAGCATTGGTGCCCCCCTGGGTGGTGTGGTCTCCCCCTCTCCTCATCTCCCTCTACACAAATGGCTGCACCTTGGGAGACCCGTCTGCTCAATTCATGAAGCTTGCAGATGACACAACCATCATCAGCCTCATCCACGATGGTGACACATCTGCATATAGACGGGAGGTTGAAGAGTTCGCCTCTGATGCAGTCATAACAACATGGAGCTGAACACACTCAGCATTGTCGAGATGATAGTGGACTTCTGGAGGTGCCCTCCCCACATCACTGTCCCCCCTCACCATACTCGACAGCACAGTCTCTAGGCTCAACCAGAGACCAAACTTCTGGGCTCCAGTCTCCTGGGGCATAAAGTGGGTGTCCAATACCAACACCAATTAAAGAGGCCCAGCAGAGGATGTGCTTTCTGTGCCAGCTTAGGAAGTTCAACCTGCCTCAGGAGCTCCTGATTTAGTTCTACACTGCAATGATCCAGTCTGTCCTCTGCTCATCCATCCAGGTCTGGTTTTGACTGGCCCCCAAACAGGACAGCGACGAACTTCAGCTGACGCTCAGGACGACACAGAGGATCATTAGTGCTAGCCTGTCCTTCATTCAGGAATTCTACATGTCCAGAGTCAGAAAACAGGTAGGCAAAATCACTGCAGACCCATTAAACCTTAGCCACAATCTGCTCTGACTACACCAAAACAACCAGACACTGGAACAGGATCCATCAGGCTGTCTCTCTAACCAACATTTAAAACCATCACAGTGTCAGAGACAATCCCCAATGCAATATACCCGTTAACACTGAACAACCAATATGCCTACAAATACTTAAAACATATGTATATTAAAAAAAGACTTCTTCAAGGAAACCAGTGGGTGGGTTTGAACCTGCTGCTTCCTGAAATGAGTACTTCTAACCATTGAACTACTGTCTAAGTGCTCCACAAATAATAATAATAATAATAATAATAATGATTCCCTTATCAGTCCCACAAGGGGAAATTTGGTTTTCTCTGCATTTTTGACCCAACCTATTGTATAGGAGCAGTGAGCTGCCACCATATAGTGCTCGGGGAGCAGTTAGGGGTTCAGTGTCTTGATCAAGGACACCTTGACATGTTGTATGCAGGACCGGGGATCGAACCTGTGACCTTCCGACTGCCAGACGACCGCTCTACCCACTGAGCTATGCTGCGCCCCCTTACCTGGATTATTGAGCATACATCAAGACATTGACCAAATTGAAAACCACTGGAAAAGATTGAAGGCTGCCTATTACAAGGCTAGAAGCCAAAACAGCTAAAGTGGTTCCAATCCAGCCAGTTATCAATTTTAAGGTCTTATAGATGAGATAATCTGCTTCACATCAGGCATTTTCACATGTTAAAAAAGCTGAAATTCTGATCAAATTCTTTGGGCTATGTAAACACATATCTTATTGGATCACTTTATTTAGTCTCTGTGTAAACCGTTGCATTAGCATCTCCAAAGAGGATCTGTTTCAACAAATGCTGTCCATGTAACCCAGCAGGTAATGAGTATTTGTGGTGCACACATACACACGTGTTATGGAGGAAAACAAGATCCCCTTCCTGTCAAGAATGTGAGACACACCCTTTGTAGGGCAAGCAGAGTCACACCTTGGAACCAGGAAGTGGATTAACAATGAAACCAAGGAACAGTGAGCGGAGACAAGAGAGGGGCCGTGGATTTCTCGGTTAGTCTCTGTTTGTGTCTGGATTCTGTCTGGTAGTGTTTCTTTCCTCTCCACTACACCAGTCTGCAACTGGATTTACACTGGTGACAAATGGGGCTTCTTCCATCCAGATCAAACTTGGATCCAAAACAGCTTGGACAGGATATCACGTGGCTCTCTTTCATTCTAGAAAAAGCTTTTTACTTTATAAAGAGCTGGGTACAAATAAACAAACAAAGCTGACAGCTGAGACCAGTCGAGAGTAGGAAATCAGAATTTAAATGACCACATAGTTTAGTGAAGCCATATATAATGACACAGTGTTCACAGGAGTGAGCTGAGAGGTCAGCATTTGAAGAGCAAGTCTATGAAGGATGAAATACATCTCTTTGATCCAATGTACAACAGACTTTAACATCCAACTCATGTCCTGTCTGTCTTGTTCATATTTGGTTGGTAAATATAGATTACGCTTTTGCCTTTCCTCACCAAAACACACATTTGATACATCACTTCCTCTCACAACAGTAGGGTCCTATCAAACTGAGTTAACTCCTCCCTCGCACCTCATCTATTTGTCCTGACAGTCCATTTTCAGCCGTGTTCCCATCTCCGCTACCAGAAATCCGTTTGATTTACGTGGACATCCTGCTCAGGACCATTCATTTTAAACCTATTTTAGCTTTCATAGTTACTATATAAAGACACATGGAATAAGCATGCCAGTACTGTGGTAAAATACATCTCCAGACGGACATCCACCAGCAGTGTTGGCTGGTCATGCCTTCAGTGTACCTTTAGAGCTTCCACGCTTAGTTTTGTGTATCCAATTAAATCCCCCGGGAGATACTGAAAACACCCATCCATCTCAAACTCATCAAAAGAGTCAAAAGATGTTTTGAGGTATAATACTACAAAAATTCCACTTCATCCAGTGTCAGAAGTAACAAATCGACAGTTACACTGTTATAAAGCTGTACACAGATTCTCAAAAAGACAAATGAAACTACACCTGAGGATGCCGTGTAAATCAAGTTAGATTTCCTAGTAGCTCAAGACTGAGGGTTATTAAAGACCATGTTCTCCATCCTTTCAGACACAGGGTCTCTCCCTCCATGCAGACAAAAGGAGCAATCTGTCTGACTCATCAGCAGGTTTACCTATCCAGGCATGTGGTATGAATGCACGCATACAAATTCTTTCAAACCAACACCGAGGCACAGAACTGAACACACAACAGAGGAAATACGCACAGCAGTGACAGGACTGGGCCTGGACCCAAAAAAAGTAAAATGATATATCTATTTATCCACTGGGCCTCCAGTGTTTGCTGGATTCCAAATGCCTTACTAGATCCTTTCACTTTTTCACTTGTTATCTCGGATGGGATTTCCCAACATGGACCAAAGTATTCATGATGGGGCCAGAAGAATGCAGCAGGAAGAAAGCGGCTCATGCACCATCAGTCACACCATAGACTGACACAGTGACGTCTGCTTGTATTAGATGGAGATCAGCCTTATCAATGCTTTAATATCTTGCACTCTTTTTGTGTGCTGCAACAGTGTGGAAATCTGCATAAGCATTTAGTTACATGCTTGTACATAGTGCCCAGAAGGCATAGTTTATTTCTTTTTTTAATCACACAACCGAATTATACAGAAATAGCCAAAGATATCTAGAAACAGAAACCAGAATATTTGCAAACAAAAAAGCTGCATAAATCTCTGAGTATGTATGTATGTTTCTATGTATATAAATAAAGGTGCTGCATGCAAAACATATTTCCCCATCATCATCACAACATGCGCATGCAAAGGTCACATCGCAGGATGTGACCTGGAGTAAGGCAAATTGACTAAAAGACATCTTCGTGCTACAGATTTTGCTGCTTGATACCAAAAGAAAACTCACACGGTTCTCATCTTCCATGACTGATCTACTAGAGAAGTCTGTCCGATATAACAATGTACTGATTCACAGGTTCTCTGATGCATGGTGTTTGCTGCTAGTGAGTGACATGCGGGCTCTTCTTGCACAGCAAACCACCAATCAATCACTGCCATTGTTTTGGTTTCATGTTAATGTCACACTACCGGATGTCGTTCTCTGCTCAACTAAACAGCATTGGTATGACATGATTTCAGGTGTGTGTGTGCATGTGGGCAACTATGCCAGCAACTGTGAGCCATGGTCACGGAGACACCCCTTCTCACATCACAGAGATATTTAGATGTACCTACACACTAACTTATCGCAATGCCACAAAAAAAGCTATTTCCCAAATTCTTAAGCCAAATCAGCAAAGGGTAGTGCACAAATCACAGCAGAAAAGTTGAGTGTGCTGCCTGAACTAGATGGTCAAATAAGATAATGTTTAATCTTCTCATCCTATGTCTTATTTTTAAGTCTTATTCTTAACCTTCTTACTGTCCTGACACTGGGCGTTTGCCTGGTAAAAAAAAACCTGTAACTTTTCATTTCAGTCACCTTAAGTGATGTTATCAACTTATATCATGGGATGGCAACCCTTGAATTTGAGCACTTGTTACCCAAAACTTGACTCCAAATCATTCTAGATCAAGCCAAGAACTTTGTAATTGCAGACATTCCCTCACTTGATCACCCAGCCCAAAACAACATTGTTATTAAAATTCTCCTTCATGCTGGGAAGGAGAATTAAATGCATTTCATCCATCTGTCTGTATAGATGTGTCAAGTTCTACTTCACCATTTTGAATTAACAAATTAGGGATGCATAATATTGGGATTATTGCTAATATTTTCCATCTTATTTCAGATGATAGCAATACATACACAGATCACCAAGTCTCCCTTTTAATAGAATTAACCTGTTGCTCTTATTGTGATACACAGCTTTTTGTAGGTACTGACACAAAATATTTCATTTGATTCTACTCTAAATGTATCCTTTTGCTAATGTAGACATTCACTCATGGCTATCTAATCCATGCCATCTGCAATGTTTAATTATAACAGGCAATGACTGTTGACATTGATTCTCCAACAGAGGTATGTAGAAAAAAGGTTCTTTTCACCATGAAGACATGCCATTGTAAATATTCCACCAATTAGAAAGTGACTTAAAAACAACACAATGTACCTGTAGTGTTTTATTACCCCTAGGTTTTACATTCACTGCGTAAAATCAACATGTGTGTCCAGTTTCGATATATGGTCACAAAACAGCTCTCTGATAATGTATTGAAGGAGCTGCTTCCATCTGATAATGTGGCATGGGGCAATTCTATGGGGTCAGGCAGTAGTCTAAATACAGAAAGCCAGATGTTTTTTGATGTTTTCTCAAGATCTATATGTGCAAATTGTATCTATGATATGTGGAGTGAAGATCGGCCCAAGTGGAGTCTCTTGCCCCAGGTGTGTTTGGCTGGGCTTACCCTTGAGCAGTGGCAAGGGCGTCAGCTCTATGGGTTTGCCCTGAGAGCGGAACTGGGAGGAGCTCTGCGACCTCTTCTGCTTCGCTTTCCTGACAGACTTCCGTGAAAATCCGTCCACTTTGTCCACAGATGGAGATGTGGTGGCTGCCGAGGACATAGCCCTGCTGGGAGAGAAAGAGAGAGGGTGGGTCTTCTTCAGGCTGAGGTCTAGTAAACATTTCGAAGGTTCATGTGTCTGAAAACACACAAGAACCTAGAAATCAAGGATTTTCATTTCAACTCACTGCTGCATAACAGTCACTTAAACCTGTACAATGTTATTTTTTAGCTCCTACAACTTGGTCAGAACAGAGGTATAGTGTAAATAATATAATTAATTTAGTTTGCCCTCTGTATTTGGAAAAAAAACTGGATAATATAGAATGCCTTAATTGTAATAACAAAAACACCTGAATCATTGCAAAAGTTAAGTTCAGTGTGATCAAAATTTCTCATAAGTTATAAATTTGTTTCATTGCACAGCCCTATTACTACATACCTATATCCACACATGATTAATTTCATGTGATTGAGTAAACCAATGTATATGCGCCCCCCCCACACACACACATCTAACCTCAAAAATGATAAAATGACTTCATTTTTTTTCTTTGTAGTCATGTATAGAAAAAAAGCACATGCACTCCCAAGTCTGACTATAGCACACTAAAACAAACATGACACAGAGCTTCCTGGTAAAATGGTATTCAAGCTTTGGCACAAATAGAAAGATGGCACACATGCAACATAAACAATGGATGTTATCGTCAGTGTGACAGAAAAAGCTTTGTGAAAAGGTTTAACATTTACACCAAGTAGCATTTTCGGTTATTGAAATGTTGCTAAAAATGGACAACGAAATGAGTAAGATAAAGGTGAATTTGTCTCATAGCTACCATAGTTAAATATGTACCTTCCTTCACTCCTTTAGTATTTCAAAACTTCTCTCATAATGTGTCCTCTTGCAGCTAACACAGACAGCCTGCTCCTCCTTGTGGGGAACACCCTTCAGGCTTACACAAACACACTGCTAACCGACTGACAGACCAATCACCACAGTCTCCCCACGACAATGGCGCTGGTGCCAAAGCTCAGATCAGCCATCACCATGGGAGGAAGCTGGGGAAACATTGGCTACCATGTGTGTGCCCCCCTGATTATATATCCTAGCCCTTTATTGGAAACTGAGCGTTGACTGACTGCCTGGGTTGCCAGTGGTAACTAAGCAGTCTAGATGTAGCCTGACATGTGAGTTCCAACACATGCCAGCTAAACTGCCACTTCACCTTGGTGGGGGAAATGCTTGGGAAAATTATGTTTTGCCTTCCAGCCATCATAAGTTATAAGGGATGTTCTGGGGAATAGCTGGTAGAGGCATTGGGGTTATGCATGAATTCAGTTGGTTTCCCCCATTCAATATTCAGAAACCATCCTTGGCACAAATGCATGATAAACAGGAAAAACAGTAGCAAATCAGACATTGTTATTGGATGGTAAAAGTGAGGTGTCTACAGTATTTAATGAAAATAGTTCATCCTCCAGTTCTGTTTAACACAAATGATTATGCCCTAGCAGAAATAACATACAACACTAGCAAAAGCTGTTATGTCAGGAGAAACGAGTGTAAGACTATAGGCCTCGCTGCAGCCTAGCACTGTAGGGGCCGCATCAGTAATGCAATGTCAAGATGAACTCCTATGTCCAGTAGGCCTCAAATAATGCAGCTGGCCAAAGGAGATCAACAGGGTAACGAAGCAATGCACAGGGACACTCATCCTTGAATGTGAGAACACACACAATCATGTCAACCCGCTGCCTGGGGACATGGATAGTGCTGAGTTGACTGTGGGAGCCTTTTCCATCTCTCCAATGTGGGTTTGGAACTAGAACTCCACAAGAAGTAGAATCCTAACCTATGCATCATCGTTTAGTTCAGGGAAAAGATTATTGATTGAAGAATGCTAAAAATATTTTGGGTGGCATAACTCAGTAGGTAGAGCGGTCATTTGGTGACAGGTTCAATCCCTGGTCCTGGTTCAGAGAATAGCAAATTTCCCCTTGCAGGACTGATAAGGGAATCATAACTAACAAATGACCCCCCCCCATATCTTCAAGACTATCAATTTGAATAAATCAACCAACAAAATAACCAGGATTATAATTTTAACCCCAACTCCACAGCCATGTTTACTATGGTAAATGGACTTGTTCTTATACAGCACTTTTCTAGTATAACGACCACACAATTTGCATTCCAAAAAAATGCCTCACGTTTACAGAGCTATGTGGTGAGATCCGAACCCGCAACGCCTGGGTCCCATGTGTACGCTCTCCCCCCAGGCCACTCCGCGCGGCTCATAGTTGTGAAATTGAGGGGTCTTTCCAATTTCTATGGATCTTCTACATGTAGGGATGTGCCAAAAAACGCTTCATGTCACTGCCAATACCAATTATGACTAAAACAAATTCCATGTAATAGATTTTGATCTGATACTGACCCATTGTTTTCTCCTTCAGAACTGCACAACTGTTAATAATCCTTTGGTATTTGTGCATGCTGTTTAGGATTAGGCTTTCACTGGCAGCAGAATGCTGGTAAACCCTTTACAGACTGGTAAGTAAAGTCACTTCCCCAGCCTCTTTGGCAGATGAATTTCCATCATCGAGTCCCTGCGCTGTTCTAACTATCTTGTTGGCTGATGAGGGTAGTGTCAGGAAAATCCTAGCTGCTACACAATTCTTAACTTCTTTAACAAAACCAGCCAAAAGTTTCAGTTGTAAGTCACTACAGTGAATGCTAAACTCACACCTTCTTAATACTTTTTGGGGGAAAAAAACAGTTCTTCCATAACATGTTGTCCCAACAAAATCAAAAACCAGTTCCCCATGCACCGGAACCTTTTGTGAGAGAATCTCACCAGTGAACTTTGAATGGCAAGACTATTCATGTACTCTGCAAGGTGGTTTCCTGCACCAAAATAGACATAACTAAACACCCGTATCACCTGGTTTGATGTAAACACACCACAAGACGGCAAACGGACAGTTTCAGCTGATCTTATGCTGCTGAGCTTTGCAAAACACCAAACCAGAGAAAAACTTTTGACAGCACCTTAGCATTATGACCTGCTCAGTTGTGGATTAAACATGAACTTCCTTGGCTATAAACTTTTACTCTTACAAAATCATGGACTGTTTGTGTTTCTGAAAATCGTTAAAACTGTAGTCTCTGAGAGTTTACAGTCTTGGCTTTACCTGAGGAATGTATGCATGGAAATATTTTCTGGGATTCCACAGGATCCACCTTGGTGAGCCCATGCAGGTTCACGTAGATGCACTTAAAAAAGTGATCCTAATCTCTGAGAATAAGTAAAGCTGCAAAGTTTTATTTATTATACTACTATCAAATCATTCTGCTCCAGTTTAGGAGGTGTTCAAGTTTCCAAGACTTAGCAATGAGCACAGATTCATTAGTAACCATCTCTCAGTTCCTGTCTGCCTCCTTGACAACACAAGTTGAGCTGCATCACTAATGGCAACACTGAATGTTCTGATGGGGGAGCGCACTACATTTTCCACACCTTGTGAATGCCATTGACCACTGACAAGTTGGGGAAGGTGTTGTACTACAATATTTCCTGAATAATATGATTAAACATGTACCTACAAGGGTCACTTTGGTGAGGCTGGATACACGGCATGCTAATACATTGTCAGCTCCACTTACCTGCATGCGGGGGCACTGGAATCCCTATGTATAACCATCAGTGCTTCAAAAGACTCCCCTATGTCTCTCTGTCTCTCTCCCTAACTGGCTGTTCAGAAAAAAAACAGGCTAATGGCAAAAGGCTCAAGAGCCACTGCTACACGCGAGGAACACTGTGTATATGCCTGGTTGAGCATACGACACAAAGCACAAAGCCATTCCCCTCTCTTACATAAGAGACCAGATGACATCCACACAGGCTGGGGGGATTAAAGAATGGAGGGGAGGGCAACAGTGAGAGCAAGAGAAAGAGAGGAAGAGGAGGGAGGTAGGGAGGGAGTAGCTCTACAGGAAGTCAGCAAATAGGCATCAGCAAGCTCAAGCAAACTAGCATAGAAAACACACACACACGCGCGCGCACAACCACAAGCGGGTGCGCGCACGCGGGTGCACACAAATAGATGAAAAAGAGGCAGGAAAAAAGCTCAAGAACCTTGCATATGGTCCAGTACTGCATACTCTGGAGGCAACAAACAGTCCCAACTTCAAATCCTAAGTGTTTTCCCACTAGGCTCTTCACAAATTCTCATGCAAAGCCGATTGTTGGTGCCATTGACCAAATGCAGTGATGGCATGCCTAATTGGTGTGATTCATTTGACAATAACATAGTGCATTTTAATGAGCTCAGATCATACATAAATGAAGCCCTGCTGACACAAGCACGAAGACAATCGATAAGGAGAGGGAAGAAAACTATGGCTGATCTACAGCACTCCCAACTCCCATCATAAACATGATGGACTTTGGATATGAAATTATCTTGCCTTGGACTTGATGGTTACCTCCTCTCGATGTGATCTTAAATAGACAAGACGTGACAAAGAGCAGATGCGACAGCCCCCAAACCTGGGGAATCACCTACACAAATACACAACACAGTATATACATGAGTGTGTAACACCACACCTGGATCCCACTATCTTGTTGTCATTCATGCATGATTGACAGGGCACAGGTCAGCACACATTATATTCTTTTCATGCACATACTAACATTTTTGGGGGGTTGGAAACGTCTTTCCTGTCTTTATGACCAATAATATACAACTGCAATGTCTCAATGTCTCAATCTGTTTTACCACATAATTTTATCCTCATGCCATTTTTCTATGCTCATACCATCATGCATGTCACCAAATACAAACTGCAGGGATTTTGCAATTCCCCATACTGTGATTCTTAACCCCAATCCTAAGGGACCACCTCTACTGCTAGTTTACGGTTCCACCAGCTATCTAGTTACACTCATCTATTGCGATTAGATGTCAGCAATACCTAATAAGACAGATGAATGTAAGCTTCTACCTGGTAGAATAGGAAACCAGGGACACAGGTGGTCTCTGAAGACTGGGTTGAGAACCACTGTACACAGTGTATTAATCCACAAGGCTGACAAACATCCTTATATCAAAGTACAATAGGTTAAATGGCTGCATAGTTTATGTGACACCATGTTGACACTATGTCACTGTTTAATGCCAGTAAAAGTTTCTATCTGATCTATACCATTGTGACATTCGCAAGCTTGCCTGAGGACATAGTCTAGAGATTTTCTTAAAACACCATGAGTTGAGATTGTCACTTTTACATAAATACTATCTTAATGTTACTTAGATAGCTCAAGTTAAAGAAGAGCATCACCACAACCTGAACGAGGACCCTATATAT
>OMLC01036046.1:0-17625 GCA_900302585.1 Regalecus glesne
ATGGATTTGAGTTGGTGCTGGGATTAATCCTAGTCTTTTCATCTGGCCACTGATCTAGCCCAGCCCTGGTCCCATCAGAGGAGAGAGAGATATTGAGAGAGAGAGGGAGAGAGAGAGAGAGAGAGAGAGAGAGAGAGAGAGTGAGAGAGAAAGAAAGAGAGAGAGAGAGAGAGAGAGAGAGAGAGAGAGAGAGAGAGAGAGAGAGAGAAAGAGAGAGAGAGAGAGAGAGAGAGAGAGAGAGAGAGGGAGAGAGAGAGAGATAGAGAGAGAGAGAGAGGCTTACTAAAAGACGAGATTTTTCAAATAGCACTTTTTGACTTTTCGCTCTGTCGGTGAAGAGCAGGGTTAGTTATTATACTGGGGATATCTTTTGATTCTATGTATACAGTTGGATGTGTGAATATATATATATATATATATATATTTCCATATATGTGCATATAGGTCTGTGTGTGGGCGTGTGGGCATATTTGGGCACATTATATAGTGTATTGATACGACCGTCTCCTCGTTCTGACGCTATATGTACCAACATCATGGACATTATATTTTCCCTCCACATATTGTCCAGAGGCTGTATTTTTATAGTCATCATGACTATTTTGTCCACCATCTTGACTGTTATCAAACTTGATGGATGCAGGATATATATTAACATACATACATACATACATTCAAAGTACACACAGGTGATGGAAGAGTGTCGATTTCACGGTTCTCCGGGGATTTGGTCTGTCATGTGTCCATCCATATGTCTGTGCAGTCACACACACACACACACAGAGATGTACGTACGTACATACGAGACACACACATGTATGCGTGTACACTGTATGATTGTGCTTCAAAATCAACTGTCCTTACTTTGGGGAAGGAAATTCAGAATGAGCGAAGTGAGTGTTATCTTTTAAATGGGCATGTTGACCATGTGCAATATTTCTAAACAACAATGACGAAGGCAACAAAAAACTAAATATTGAAAACATTAAATACCTAACACAATGTCCTGGCTCCTAGAATTGAATCCGATATGTGGGGGTCTCTAAAGAGCAACCTGATTTTTCTGATTGCCACAATTCTTTATAATACTATACATATCATACTGTGTGTTTATATTGGAAGCTTTATTCGTGTGTCATTGTTCATGCATACAATGAAATTTGCTCCCAGCATTTACCCATGATGAACCCATCCGATTGTATAGGAGCAGTGACCAGCCGCTGGGCCCAGGCAGCAGTTAGGGGTTCGGTGCCTTCCTGCTGCACCCTGGGATGAAAGTCTTTCTACTACAGTCTGGTTTTATGTTAAATTCCCCACACTTGCCAGAATTTAGCTGTGGACTAATGGAGAGGACATTAAAGAGCAGCTAACTTGACCCACAGGGCCAGTCCCCCCACCCCCAACTCCCTTACACACACAAGTGTGTGTGTGCTGGCCAAGTCTGTCTTTATCAAAGAATCTCAGCCATGGGAGCACTTATTGGATTAGACTGTCCTCTCAGATTCAGGTCATATCGGGTGAGGAAGGGGGTCAAGAACTGTGTCCCTTTGAATTAGCTGCCAGGCAAGCCTTTCGCTTTTGACCGAGCCAGCTGAACATTTAGGAGAAGATGCTTTGTCACTATGTCACATAATAATAATAAAGATTATTATTATCATTATTGATAGTGATGTTAAATGCACAAGACCACCGTGATTGTAGAAATATTTTATTTAAATGATGACGTTTTGACAAGTCATGTAGATTTTTAAGTTCTTGAAATACTTCAGTAGCTTTAGTTTGCAACAATAAAAATACGACCTATACAGGGTGTACCCCGCCTTTCACCCAATGAGTACGGAGATGGGCCCCGGTTCCCCTGCGACCCGATTTCGGATAAGCTGTTGACGATGGATGGGTGGAAAAATAAAAGTATTGCATCAAGCCTGAGGAATAACTCATTCGAACTCCATCTCCCAGGCGGCATTGCGGTGCCGTTCCATTTATCGGTGTCTGGCCGCTAACAGCCCAGACGGCCAGCAGCAGCGGGAGTAGTCTCTCAGTGTCTTGTACCAAGATCATCAACTGTTAACGATTGATAGTTCAAAAGTCACCTGACGGCGGAGAAACACGGGGAACCCCAAACCGGCCGCCCCGTGACCCCTACACAGAGATATGAGCGGCAGCGGGCGGCCCAGAACTAGCTCGTTTGCTGAGCCGCCAGGTGTTCCAGGAGCCACCGCAGCGCCCGCCGGACTAGCCGCTGCCGTGGGGAGCAGTACAGGAAAGTCCGGGGTCCCGCAGGCCTCGGGCGGCAGCTCGTCGGGATGCTCTAACCTAAAGCTGGCTAGTAAGTTGTCAGCTATCTGGCTATCATATCTGTTTTCCCCGGCCCATATTTTTTATATTGTTTCACATTAAACGTATGATGATTGTTACAACATGTGAAACGTCACAGATGTAAATTAATATACTTCTCATTTGCTAGCGCGATAACCAGCTAACGTCAGTGTGCTAGCTAACGTTAGCCACTTGTTTTGTGTGTTGTCTGACTCATCCGACCTCTCAACGCCCAGCTCATCGGTCCCCCCTTTTCCTTAGCCAGACGGTCTGATATTATTTTAACGACATGGTTAACTTAGGATCGGTCATAACGCCCCCCTCTCTCTAAGTGAATCTTGATGGCGAGGTGCCCTGTTCTCCTCTCTGCCTTACAACGAGGCGGAGGTATTTAGGATATAGAAATGCTTCATACCAGGTTTCTACATTTGTATTAGCTGAAATTTGAGGTGGTCATCGGATGAGTTCATCCGTTTTGTTCGTTGTATAGTGGAGGCGTAAAGTTGTCTTTTTCACAAGGTCAACGGTGGGGCGAACTAGCAGCAGGTGGCCCATGACTTCGGGGTGTAGGTGAAGCACATATTAGACACTGTCAGTTCTTGGTATGGATGGTGTATAAGCGTTATAATCCCTTTTACTCAAAAAGACACACACATAGTTACATTTATTTATGTATATACATATATACACACACATATACATGCATACATACACACATACATACATATGCATACACACAGATAGCAGAGATAGAGCAGGAACTATGGAGCCAGAGGTTGTGGGTTCGAACCTGCTGCGGGGTATCAGGAAGGGGTGGAGATAAGAGGGTTAACCTGTCCAGGGTCTTTCCCAACCTTTTGCCCATTGAACACTGGGGTAGGCACCAGCAGGACTGTGACCCATCTTCCAATAAGCAGTTGACAATTACATCTCCATCAGCCATCCACATCAACCACTTATCTGATTTAAGATATAAATGGCATGTACTTTATCACCAGGAAGACAACTTCTACAACATATCCATATATTTGGATCTCTTTTTTTGTCCTGACCTTAGCAGCCAGCCTAGTGTTGTCTATCTTTGACTTTAGCACTCATACAGGAAGTCATCACGAGTTCAGAGGCAGTGCCCCCAATGCCAGCATTCTCCTGTCAATTCTTACTTAAAGGAATGTAAGACATGTCTCCTTAGAGCAGTGATGATGCACTTTGATGAGAGGTCTGTTTTACATGTCCCAATTGGTCCCCATATTGTCGGGTTGGAGATTGACATACGTGGAGGGAATGAGGCTGGATGCCCTTCCTGATGCCTCACGGTGTTTTTAAACTTGCTGCCTCTGACTTCAGTTCCTGAGATGTGCATTCTACCAATGTGCTACCATTGTCTCCACATATCGCCCATCCCTAATCCATGTACACCGTTAGTTTGGAATCTATTCAGAAAGATTTCAGTCGGGTTGAAGACATACTGTCCATGTAACCACACCGAGTGCCTGTTAAACATATTCCAGGTGAGGAAATGTCAGTCTTTAAATACCAAATTATGCACAAGTAAGTAAATTCATTGTGGATGCCACCATAGACAACATGCACACACACAATAACAGAATAACTTCCATTGTGGTGTTGTCATTATGCAAATGTAGCAAAGTAGGTTTTGCACAGTGCATCCGCCATTAGAAGTGCTATGTTATATTGTTCCTACTCTCTTCTATGGACGTGAAGGTTGAGAGCCACGGTGGCTCAGTCGCTAGAGCTCACGCCTGGGACTCGGGTGTCGGGGGTTCGTATCCCACCGCATAGCTCAGTAAATGTGAGGTATTCATTGTCAACCGCTTTGAGTCGTCGTTCGACTAGAAAAGGGCTATATAAGAACAAGTCCATTTACCATTTTAGTCTTGACTGGGAAAAAATGAGTTTGTGGATACAATCAGTCAAAATGGGTTTTCACAAGAGGGTGGGCGGGGGTTTAGTTATCCATGAGGGACTCTGATTAGAGTCGCTGATCTTATACTTAGAAAGGAGCCAGTTGATGTAGTTCAGGCATCTTGTAAGGATGCCACCTGGTCTTCTCCCTAGTGAGGTGTTCTAGGTACCTCCAGCTAGGAGGAGTTCATGGGGTAGTATGAGGACCAGTTGGAGGGATTATATCTTTACACTGGCCTGGGAACACCTCAGAATCACCCAGTCAGATGTGGTTGATGTGGCCTGGAGAAGGGAAGTTTGGGGTCTCCTGCTGGAACTGATACCTCTGCAATCCAACTTAAGATAAGTGGTTGATGATGGATGGATAGAAGTGTAATTTCCTTGCAGAAATTAGTCTCAAGTAGTGCTTTTTCCCCCAAAAAATAATTTTGGCACCTGATAAACAAAAATCTCATTCAGACGCTCATTGAGTCCAATCTGTACCTAAATTGACCTTGTCTAAAATGGTCTGGCAAGTCACTGCTGCATGATCATCAGAACGTGGTTTCTCACAATGGCAGACTGAAGAAGTCACCTGGTGAGTGACGAAACGTTTCCCAATAAACTTCTGATCCAGTTAAACAGATTCACCTCTTTTTGTGATTTCCCTACCTGGATTATTGAGCATGCATCATTACAAAGGCTTGTTCTTCAATTCAACTCTGCTGGCTCCAATTTCAGTTTTTTTGTTTTCCGCATTCTTGAAAGCTTTTGTGACTTGAAGGCACTGTCTGTTGCTCCACTATTCTAAGTGTTAAGATGAGTAATGAGTATAGGGGTTATCAGGTAGCTGCATTATGACTATGTTGGTCGAAGGGTTGTTGAGGAACATGCATTCCATCGTGCCATACAGAACAGCAATCAGCAAGTCACCAGTTGGCTAGAAATAAACATTTCACAATGATCCTCCTTGTGTGAACATCAACATCTTCTTTTTTTTTGGGGGGGGGTCAGTTGTTATTTGGAACAAGTCACACCGATCTCTCCTGAGGCTGCACACATTAAACCAGGGCTATTCAAATACAAATCTTAAAGGTCCACAAAGAAAACTAATAATAAGACAAAGGTCTATTTATTAAGGTCAGTCAAGCTTTTAAATGGTGTAAATCACTATTTGGGGCAATAGTAGCTCAGCAGTAAAGCATGTGCTTTAAGAACTAGCAAGCCAGAGGCTGAAGGCTCGAACCCACTGAGGGGCAGCAGAAAGGGCATTCAGTCATGCTCTAGATTGCCAGCTTTCTGGTCATCCATATTTGAAGTTTACTCAGCGATTTCAGGTTTAGATGGTGATTGTTGTCCTTTCATTGGACTTTTTGGTGTTCCATCAGAGGACTCGCTTTCACAAAATTCACAACTAAAGTGTATGGCCTACTCTTCCCTTTTAGCTCGGTGACTCATTCTTTTGAATTGGAGGAATGATAAACCCCCTACATTTGGCAAATGGATCTGTGGTGTCATGTTTTTCTTTTAGATTGAAAAATTTAGATACACGGTAAATTGATCAACGAGGAAGTTCACCTTTTATTTCACATGTGGAACAACTAACAATGTGCCTTGGCTCTGAATAGCTGTTATATATGAGGACCAACTACTCTGGAATTTTGTGGAATGTATGTTTTTGTTTTTCATTTTTTGTTGTCTGGGTTTTATTGTTTTGTATTTATTGTTGTTGCTGTGTTTAAAAATAATGAAATAAAATTATCCATCCACCCATTGGATGGATGGATGGATGGATCCAGTCTTAATCTCCCATACTCCATCTAAGTCCATGTCGACCTCTGCTGCCTCCATGGCCCATAAGATGACGTGTTGAGGCCCAGCAGCGGCTGACTGGTTGAGAAAAGCTGGCCTAGCTTATATCATTGCTCCTCAGACATAAGCCAGCAACATGTTTGGATCCTCCTCACACGGATTGTATGTATTTGTTTGTTGCAGGAGACAGTGGGAAGGTGACGACAGTTGTGGCCACGCCTGGGCAGGGACCCGACCGCCCCCAGGAAGTGTCTTACACTGACATCAAGGTGATTTAAGAGAGCAAGCATGCAGTTCCACTCCAGTAACAAACATTTGACTGCATCTCTTTTCCAATGCATATTAGTGATTATTCCACTGGATCTATATCATAATCCTGACGAGATTAGGAGACTGGCGACACTACAAATCTTCTTGCCTTTCACAATCTTGCATGTGTTCATAGGTTGTCGAGGAGAAGGGCGGTGAAAATTGCCAATTATGGCTGGAGAAGGGGTATGTGTGAAGAAGAAAGAAAAAAAAAAATTGTGGGCGCCATTGTAGCCAGTGCTTCTAGCGAATGATAACCTAGCATATCTTGAATAGCTATTCACTGGGTGGTGAGTGGCTAGCCTCTGCTATTTCTCACCAACAATTAGCCTATCTTTTTTTGACTGTTGTGCTCATGGTCCTCCCTCAAGGAAACATTAAAAAGGCAGGGGTACTATTGCCATGCCTCAATGTACTTTTCTTCAGGGATATTTGTTTCTTTTCCTTCTTTCTATTGTTCTACCTGACGGCAGCAACAACACTGTCCCTCTTTTTCCCTTCGCCATGATTAAATGCGTGCACCAGAGAGCACTCTGTCATCAGATTGGTCAACATCAAGGAACACATCATAGTTGTTGGACTAGGCAGGAAAATATAAAGATTCGGACATGCTTGACTTTTTGTTGGGGTGTCATGGGGCATCTCAGACGCTAATTCAGTATCATTCGATTGTTATACGCCCTTTCGTTGTTCCGGACGTTCATAATGGGGCTTGATCCTGGAAATTCACAAGTGACAACAAAATCAGGCTAGATATGTGAGTCTCATCCCAGGATTACATCTTTTCCTTTTTGTGAAACTATTCCCCAAGGTGATTGGTAATGGGTCTTTTGGAGTGGTGTACCAGGCTCGTCTCATCGACAGCCAGGAAATGGTGGCCATCAAGAAGGTTTTGCAAGACAAGCGGTTTAAGGTAAGATAATCTGCATTATTTTTGCCTCCTTGTCCATTTGCTCTCTTCCAGTTGTGTCCAGTCGACCTTTACTGGAAAGGGATTTTAGGCGAATACAGTTCGTTTTTGGGGACTAGTTTTCTGATATAAGGTGTCGTGAAATTGAAATTAGTTTTATGTAGAGCTCCTGGAGACTTATGTTGTTTTAATGAATTTCAGTCTAACTGGGCCAATATGTTAATGATTTATGACTAATCTTTGCAAATGGTGGTACATTCATGCCAAACCCGTTTGGATTGCATCATTGTCAGTACTTTTGTATTACACCCCTACCCAGTATGTGTCTCTGAAATGCTCACATGGATTAGATAACATGTGTGAGAGGCTCTGCAGTCTTTCAAGGTCGTTTCCTTGTTGGTTCCATGTTTCGTTCAATGATCTTCTGCTCTTCTGTTGTTCCTTTCTTCTCCCTGTATAGAATCGAGAGCTACAGATCATGAGGAAGCTTGACCACTGCAACATCGTCAGATTACGCTACTTTTTCTACTCCAGTGGCGAGAAGGTTTTTTGTTGGAGTTTTTTGCCCTTCTTGTAGATTTTATTTAGTTTAATCTAAAGAGAGGTTTAAAAAAATGTTTCTAATATTTGGAGACCAGACTGATTGTTAGATTTTAAAAATGTAAGTGATATGTGGCAGATTATTTCATCCAAAGCAATCTACAAGAACTTTTGGCTTGTCGTGTTTCTACAATTGTTCTCTCCAGAAAGACGAGGTGTATCTCAACCTGGTGCTGGACTTTGTCCCGGAGACAGTCTACAGGGTCGCAAGGCATTTCAATAAGGCAAAGAGCATTATTCCTATCATTTATGTTAAGGTAAGGTCCTCTTTTGACTATCCTAACCTTGACCTGATGCATTGGTTTGTCCCTGATCTATTCCCCCATATTTGGGCCAATTCATATCAGTCATGGCTGAGATACTTCCCTCTTCTACAGCCTTTGTCCTATAAACGTTTCCCTGTAAACAGCTCCTCGAGACATGATTTTCCACAAATCACACAAGTTCTTTATTGGACTGTATTTGATATATGTAAGGCAGTGCTTTTTTTCCCCCCCTCACACAAAGGTCACTCTAAATCCCACATCCTCGGATTTTGAGAATAAATATTTGTGTGAAACGACTGTGGTTTTTTTACTCTTCCTTTATTTAATTTTTCTACCCATCAGCACAAACGATGGTCTACTTGTATCACTTATCGATATCAAACATTGCTTTGCTCTTTGATATCACGAGGAGTTGTGATACCAGTCTCACCAATACAAATACATCACACAGTTTCTGTGGCTCTACAAGATATTTATTTCTCTCTTTTCCTTTTTCTTTCTCTCATATACATTTGATGATGTAGACGAGATTTACACCATTACGTTTGTTTATATGACATAAATGTGATGTACATAATTACATACAATACTTTTCTCCTATCCTCAGGTATACATGTACCAACTGTTCCGTAGTCTGGCCTACATCCACTCCCAAGGGGTGTGCCACAGAGACATCAAGCCCCAGAACTTGCTGGTGGACCCCGAGACAGCGGTCCTCAAGCTCTGTGACTTTGGCAGGTCAGCTGTAAAAAGCGGGTTGTCTCTTTCCGCTCCCATTCACAGGCTGATTGCGGGCTCTCGGTTTAGGGATTCGCAGACATGACCTTTTCCCCAGTCAAGTCAAAGTACTAATATCTATATTATATGATCAATATGAACTAAGTCGGGTAATAAAGGTTTTGTGAAGTTGAGTCTGTTGGTAAGGATTTAGCCAGCCTGATACTGTTACTAAACATGGGACCATGAGTGTCATGAGTGTCACTCGTCAAATATGACACAAAAGATGTGATCCCCGCTTTCTCCACTAGATGAAGCTAGCATCCTTTTCCTTGGAAATGAAATTGTTCTTTGGTTTAACATCACTTCTGTATATATGCTTTGGTATCCCGATTCTTGCACAATTTAGGAACTAAGTCGGGTACGTATGTGGGCTCTGAAAATGTTTCAAAAAAACTGCTTTGGAAACTTTAATGTTCCATGATTTTGATGATCCATTGTATTCATTCCATGAGCTGCCCTTGGGACTTTCAACCCTTGATGTGAATAACACAGCTTATCAAGTTTTTGTCTTTCTCCCCAGTGCCAAGCAGCTTGTCCGTGGCGAGCCTAACGTGTCGTATATCTGTTCACGGTATTACCGGGCCCCCGAGCTCATTTTTGGCGCCACAGACTATACAGCAAACATCGACATTTGGTCAGCAGGCTGCGTGTTGGCTGAACTCTTGCTTGGGCAACCCATATTCCCTGGTGACAGCGGAGTGGACCAACTTGTAGAGATTATCAAGGTAAAGTCAGTCAAACATATTAAGTCTTTACTGCTCTAAGTAAGATCAACGTGTGTGTGCATGAGTTTCTATAAATCATGCATAAGCAACACAACACAATGTACCCCCTGCATTGACAACCTTTCTTTCTTAGTTTGGTGACCCACTGAATTCATTCTATGAGCCATGCTTGTTATTCATTATGATTTAAAGTGATCGAAGTACCAGATGTATATATCAAAATGTACTTTGTTGTTGGGCTCACTTGGCAGTTGATGATTGCATGAAGCAGGAAACAGGTTTGTACTGCATAAGAATGCCTATTGGTGTCAAGGTATTAAAAAGGACTGCTAGCATCACTAGACAGATAGCTATGCTGTCTCCTATACCAGGAAAAACCTTGACCCATTTTTTTATTTTTATTTGTGATGCTCATAGATCTTTCTTTCCTTACCCTCAGGTGCTAGGGACCCCTACAAGGGAACAGATCCGAGAGATGAACCCAAACTATACAGAGTTCAAGTTCCCTCAGATAAAAGCTCATCCTTGGACCAAGGTATGTGTGAAATAATTGTCTCTTAAAGGTCCACGTGGTTTTTAGAATTATT
Source organism: Regalecus glesne (assembly GCA_900302585.1). Lineage (NCBI taxonomy): Eukaryota > Metazoa > Chordata > Actinopteri > Lampriformes > Regalecidae > Regalecus > Regalecus glesne. Next base: position 10,214 of record OMLC01036046.1, read on the forward strand.
GTCATAATATCCAAGATGCAAAAAAGTTTTCAGATTGGATAAAGCTTAAAAAAAGTCCATGTTTTCATGTCACAATTAGTGGAGTTTCCCTTTTAGAATGAGTCTCTTCACGTCATCTTCCTTGATTTTCCAATTTTTCTACATTGGTCTCCCTCTGTCCACACATCTCCCCCTCCTTCCCCCTCAGGTGTTCAAGCCCCGGACACCGCCAGAGGCCATTGCCCTTTGTTCTCGGCTGCTGGAGTACACGCCGGCGACACGCCTCTCCCCGTTGGAGGCCTGTTCACACGCGTTCTTCGACGAGCTCCGCCAACCTAACGCTAGGCTGCCCAGCGGCCGGCAGCTGCCCATGCTCTTCAACTTCAGCACCACAGGCAAGGAGGCAGAGGGAAGGGTGGAGGTATCCTTGGCTGCACAGACATGTGCACATAGGTTTATTAACGTATGAAACGTGTTTACACAAGCACATGCATGTGAGCTCCAGTGGTTTCTTTTAGGGATTTAGGATGTTTTGGCACGTCATCATTTCTTCAGATGAAGGCTTTAAAATATTGGCATCTGTCCTAAATATTGATATCTTGATGTTTTAATTATGTACTTGTGGTGTGTATATGTGAGAGATATACCTAGATAAGGACATGCGGGATTTTTTTGGTCTAACTTGTCCAAAACTCACTATTGACAAACGGATTCTAGGTTTCGAAGGTGTCATTTATTATTGTTGACTTTATCTGCCTGTTTCTCACTCTGAGAATGTAAAGACCTTAGACTAGAAAATTGCTATTTAAGAACATTTATATTTATTTATAATGAATGTAACTAACTGTACTAACTGGATTTTAGGACTATGCAAATAAACTTGACATTTGCCAAGTTCGTGCAGGGAGCACTTTTCTACGGTAGAGCTGCTGAAATGGCTTGGTATTCACAAGAACCACCAATGAAGACTCGCATCTTTCCATTAGAGAGTGATACGTTTAATGTTTATGGCTGACCTTGATAAAATGTCTCCACAAAGCTGTGTTTTATTGATATTTTTGTAAACTCTGCTCCTTCTCACTGAAGAACTGTCAATCCAGCCCCAACTGAATTCAACCCTGATACCTCCTCATGCACGTGCGCAGACAGCTTCCTCCCATGGTATGACCCTGGCCTCCAACGTTAATGGCTTTATTGGTTTTATTACAAACACAGTTACAGACTGTTGTGATCACGTTTGTAGATGTTTTTATATAAATGCTTGTAATGTGTTGATAAATGTGGGATTCAAACTTTTTATTGACATATCCTCTCCCCTTCCTTCCTCCTCTCCTCCAGATGGTGCTGGTTCAGACTCATCTCAGCACAGTTCCGTACCGGGATCCCTCCACAGCATCTGAAGCAGTCCCTCTCCCGTCCACCTGTCAGGCCAACTGTTACTCTAACACATACTCTCTTTCTTGCTCTGAGCAAGAAAGAGAAATGGAAACAATTTCTCCCCCTGTTCTGTTTTCTTTTGCCATGCTGCTTCCTCTTAGGTTACAGCCATCTCTTTTTGTACTGAACAAACCATTTGTTATTGTTTTGTTTTTTTACTGCCGGGTTGGAAAATTAGAAGACATCGGTATGGCAACAGCATTTATAGTCATACACAAATGTGCACACTTGCCTACAGTAGTGTCTTTCTGAGTTGTCTTGGTGCTGCTAGAGAGGCGTATGGCAGTTCAGAGGAGGGGGCCGGTCCTCTAATTTTTAAAAACTTTTTTTTAAAGACAAAGACATTTTTATTCTTCACTTTTCCCCCATGTCCTTGGTTATTTATTGGACAAATAAGTCGTCTTGGCAACCATGTATAGCACATTGTCGCTGCACATTAGTTGGTGGCAGGAGGATGGAGGTCTCTTTTTGGGGAGGGGGTCACTTGATTCGTTTTCCCAGTGTGTTTTCTGTTCCTCTTTGCCACAGGTGGTCTCTGCTGAATGGATGACTTTGACCAGACTTTTGAGTGCAATGGGGTTGACACTGTCATCTTTGACCTCAGTATTAATACCAAAGCCCTCTTGCATTGATTTCAGTTCATGGCAAAATTGAACTTTTCTGTTCATCAACTGCACTGACAGAAAGGTTTCAGCATTCACCCTCCACTTTCCCAAAATTGTAATCTGTTATTCTTGATCGAATGGGATCAGCAATCAACTGTTGGTTACCAGTCAGAGCGGCTATCAAACTAACCTCTCTGTTAACGGCCTCTTTCTCACCTTTGTTTTAATCTGACACTTTGTGCAGTGTCCCCGGTCTTGAACATTTTAGCTGAGATAGCAGCATCGTACCTGAATAGTAACTGGAGTATTGTATTGTTCTATGTCCTTATGTTAGCTGATAGCCAGTTTCTAGCCTGGCCATCTCCAAACCGCTCTTTCAACTTCTGCTTCATTCCACAGCTTTGTGTTAATGTGTCGAAATCCCCCTCTGGCTTAGTTTCATCAACATGATCAATCTGAACCAGGATCTTGACAGCCAGCCATCAGCCAAACACTGGTGTGTGCCTGCTAGCTCATTTTGTAGTTATCTAAGCAGGCCCTTTTATTTGGCTTGTGTGTGTGTGTGTGTGTGTGTGTGTGTGTGTGTGTGTGTGTGTCTGTGTGTCTGTGTGTATGTATAACAACATGGCTGAGTAGTAACTTTCAAACTCTTGGAATCAGGTCTGTTAGTGTGATCTGCTAGTTTGCTAGCAGATCACACTAACAGGCCTGTATGCAGGCAGCGTGGAGCTCGGGGGGGACTGGTTTTGACTTCATCGACAGGTTTATGTTCCACTGCCCTGAGAGCATTGAGACATTTAGTCTAGATTCACTTGAGTTGCAACAACTTGGATGTGATTGTGTCCAAGTGCAAATGGGAACTTCGAAGCATTCAAGATGCAGTGAATTAGGTTTCTCGTTATTCTTAAACTCACGTGAACATTTGTGAATCCTGCATTGTGGTGATACATCAGTTGACAGTGTCTTTAAGAAGTATCGCTTCCCTGCTGCATGCAGACGGTGGATTTATGAATTGGCATATGAAGTCAGATTGTAATTGTTCCCAAAGGAATTTGTGCGGTAATGTGCATAAGTGAGGTCGAGAAGGATGTCGCAAAGTCCGACTTATCGGCTAATACGTAACATCTCGTTAAACAAAGGGACACCTGCCAATGATTGTAGATGACCCATTGTTTGGATTCCTTTGGCTGAATCCCTACCCTGAAACAAGGCCAGTTTGACAGACTTCTAAGAGTTCAGTGGCGAACGTGTTGAGTTTCCCATGATAAATTCTAACGTGTGTTCACGTAGAATTCAGCAGGTGCTCACACCCTGAGGTGTCCTTGTCCCGTTTGATAGGCTCAAGATGTCAGTGCCCGTGTTGAAGGCTGTTAAAGCAGGACTTCTACCAAGCTAGCTTGGCGAATTAAGAAACCTGCAGGTCGACTTCCTGACAATAAAATGACCTTCACTGTGATGGCAGTGGAAGGTTTGATGTTACCGAAATCCACTTTTCTGGTTAAGTACCAATTAAGGTTTCTTAGCATTACGTTTGGACAATATTGGTAATGTTCCATTTTTCACGTCATGGTCTTTGTACAGTGAGATGAGTGAAAATGTCTTATGGCATCTCGATGTGCCTGCTGAGGCGGTTTGAAGATTATTACTTTAAAAATATATATATATATACCGTGAGCGCTGGCCTACCCAGATTTACATCCAAGTTCAAGATCTCTCTCTCTGTGACGCTAGAGAAGTAATGGGCAAGGAGACTTAACTTGAGCTGTTATAGCTGCAATCCTGAAGGTTGTCTCTGTCCAGGGACTTGACGGCCGTGACGATCCTGGTCGCTGCATGCTGAAGCTCAGGTCTGTTTGAAGAGAAACTCAAGTGGACATAGTGACTGCATTGCTGTTGTTAGCACATTGGCCCTCTACCGAAAGTGGAAAAGAATCATTGATTGTGTTTCTTCGGACCCCACCTGCTTTCTGTCATCAACCATGTCTTGTGAAAATGTACAACCTTAATGCACCAATGTTCCCTGTGAGACTCCTTCCCTGCGACAGCCATCCAAATTAGCTAGTCAAAAGAAGTGCTCGGGATTTGAACAGTTGTGGGTCAGCGAATGGGAGCATTGGAGAGCTGAACGATGTGTGTTTGCACGCAGGATTGCAGCTGAAGTTTGAGTTTCTCTCTCAAAAGATGTGGCAAACTTGTCTCAGTCGCTTTTTTGCAGATCAAGCACTTCTTCCCTTCTCTCAGTGCTACAACTCGGACAGTGAAATGGATTTGGGGTCTTATGGATGAAGGCAGCAGAGCAACTAAAGGATCAAGGGAGCGGAACAGGTTTCATGACAGTGTCTCGGTGATTTAAGCTGGTCGGTCTTTGTTTGCATACTTGATGTAAATATATTTATTGTTTTGTCTGGAGAAGAGTCTGTTCCACATGGAGCAGAAGGACTGGCGTCAGGGGGGGGGATGACTGAGAGGGTTTCATGATGCCATTTTTAGCCCCTCTGTTAGTGGAACCGGTGGGAGACGGTCCACTGGGTTTGACCGGAGGGAAGCCATATATGTCTGAATGACGTCCACCGCTGGTCATCCTCACTGAGGAGGGAGCCGCAAGCGAACGGCTGACCTTAACGCAGGGTTTAAGTAAACAGACAGAGATGAACCATCAGCACCGAGTGGTTGGCGTGTGTGAAGTTCTGCTTCTGTTTTTCTCTACATGAGAGACGATTCTGGGTTGTTCTGACTGGCCATATAGACAATTCGCTGACCTTCACAGAGTAAGGAGATCCGTGTACGAGTGTGTCCGAGTACCTGTAATCCAGCCACGCCCTTGATGAGCTAGTGTTTTAAGAGTAGGTCAGAAACTCGACCACACGAAAGTTTTGCATTTGGAGTTTTAGACGGTTTTAAGGCCCACTGCCTCATTTAGCGTCCCGTTGGTTTTAATGATGCAGGTTTTTTTTTTTTAAACAAGCTTAGCTTAGCCTATGTAGTCTCCCTGTCTAGCCCACAGTTAAAACATGTTCATGTCTGGCAGCTGCCTCTTGTCCCACTGTCCTCCAGTGGAGCAGGGGCTGAGGCGTCGTGCTCAATGGTACTTCAGTAGTTAAGTCATTTGACTTACCTTGCAAAGTGTCACCCAGCTGCTTTTGGAGGATACAATCAACCAGCCTGGAGGCTGTGAGCCTTCGATGTTCTGGCGCCCATACGCTCTTTTTAAACTTCTGTTTCCCCTTTTTGCCCTGAATGCAGAATTCAGCTGGTGCATTTAACTTCATTCACAAGGTGCATCTTTTTTTTTTTACAGTGTTTACACTCAGAGCTATCAGACGTGGCTATGAAAAGGTGTAGACTCCTTCCCTCTGGTGAGCCGAGTGTGAGAAATCACTGGGGAAGTGGTCTGTTTGTCTCCCTGTCCTCCTCGACCAGCCTCTTCCATCTCTTATTGCACACGTGTAAATATCACTGATTTATATTTTACTTTTGACCATTTTTGCTATGCTGTTGTTTACATCACTTTACGTTCCCCCATCGTGTCCACTAAGCTGATTCTTCATTTGGTTTGTCAGTTTCTGTAAATATGAATTTCCTTTTGATGGTTTCCTTACAATCCAAGCTCTGTAAATAGTAAAATAAAGAGACAAAAGACAAAAAAAGCGCAACTACCACTTTTTACTCCATGTCTCTCTCTCTCTGCCTGTCTGTCTGTCTGTCTGTCTGTCTGTCTGTCTGTCTGTCTGTGAGTTATTTGTATAAATGACATCTCTCAGCTCCTGCCTGCATCGACCACATACCACTACCACTGGTGGGTCTGGACTGTTCTGTGGACACTTAAGTTGTGCTTTAGGGTTTACATTCATATTTCAAATTTCAAAATATATTTTATCGCTATTAATGTATTCAGAAGAATTTACACTCCGTTAACCAAGATGGAGTCACCCTGTGGTTTATGAGAAATATAAGTATCTTGATGCATGCTTAATAACCCAATATGTCAATATTGTTTTACTTGGTACTACCCCAGAGATGACCGTCAGAGGACTGGTCTCTGTGTCTACATTGCCAATGTATGAACATGTCTTGAGTCATTTCTGCCCAGAACCCCTCCGGCTTAGGGCAAAACCAGAACATGTGACTTATGTTAGCTAGTACCTGTTAGCACCTAGGTCAGACTGAGTCCGCCCCTGGATAAATCCTCATCAATGTAATCTATGGAGCACCTCAAATGGCACCAACCCATGTTTTACACACACACACACACAGAGGAATGCTGTGTTAATTCCACTGCCTGTTGCCAATCCAAGTTTGTAATGTCCAACTCTCTAACTCCACCTCCCATTTTATTTTTATTCTGTTGAGCTGAATATTTCTATACAGCATGGGTACCACCGCCTTATGGGGCGGACTGGCTCAGTGGGTAGAGTGGTCGTCTGGAGATCAGAAGGTTGCAAGTTCGATCCCCGGTCCTGTACGTGGCATGTTGAGGTGTCCTTGAGCAAGACACTGAACCCCTAACTGCTCCCCGGGCGCCATATGTCAGCAGCTCACTATCCTATATAATAGGATGGCTTAAAAATGCAGAGAAATCCAAATTTCACTGATAAGGGAATCATTATTTATTATTATAGATATTTATTATGTACTGGGTCCATGTCCAATAAATCGTCTATCCATCCAGCTTGTGGCAGGTCGAGGGATGGTGAGAATGTCTTTTTCTCAAAGGCCCGAACCTGAAAGTACCTAAAGTAGTTGGCTCTGGGATGCAGCAGACATACAACACATAACAGATAACCACGCTAGCCCACACATCACCATCTGGAGGGTGCTCTGTCGTGGCCATGCATCACGACATGGGTCTTGAAGTTACGTGAATGGAGTGAAGCGACAGTTTGATCTCCGGCCACAAGACGGCGCAGCCCATCTTCCTTCACAGTGTCGGGGGGGAAATACAAACGTGTCGTTTTCTCTTTCCACTTCCCTCTGGCAGAAGGTAGGCGATAAAGGAGTGACATTGGACCAATCTCTAAAATAAACTATCTTCAAACCCAACGGTTTGATTTCTTCCTAGATTATAAACTCACTCCCTCTGTTAAGTATGGGTCTTTTCCTTCTCTACTGTTGAACACGGGATGAGCATACCGCCTAATCTGTCACTTTTCTACCGTTTTTTATGTAAAGTTTTACGAGTATACTATGCTGAATTATAAAGGAGAAATAATAGAATCAAATAATGTAAATGCAGATAGGTTTTGACGATGCAACGTAATATCGTATCGCAACCGTGTTTACCTGTCCTATCGTATGAGCTGCATGTCCTCACATCACCTCTTTAAGGAAACCATGGACAGGAGGGGAGAGTGCTCAACAGGGAAAGAGCGATATTTATGTATTCATGTGCGT
>OMLC01036048.1:0-14711 GCA_900302585.1 Regalecus glesne
GAGAGAAGGGTGGACGGGGGCCTAAAATAAGCCTGATGTGGAGGCAGGTCGGTGAGGGCAGCAGCAGGGGTCACTCTGCTCGCCTGCCAGTGCTCCACAGACCGGCATACAGAAATGCATGACTGAGACAGCAGGCAATCGCAGAGGTCCCTCCAAAAGAGTAAAGAACGAGGCCTGTCTGGCTGAGCTATTTGTGGAGTAGAAAATTCAGCTACGGACACACACACACACACACGCACGCACGCACGCACGCACGCACGCACGCACGCACGCACACACACACACACACACTGTCATACCATGATGGATCAGTGTTAGAGGGGAGCTCTGGGAGGTGGGGTGAGTGGGTGGAGGGGGTCATCTGATTACAACAACACAGTTTTTGGGGAAAACACATCTCACCAGTCAGGCCATTGGCCTGTGAAGTGCCCTGTTTCAGACAGTTGTGGATAAAAGCGTCTGCTAAATGAAACTGAATTGAATGGCTATCCCACCGGGCAAGTTTACCATGATCATTTCCTTATGGACAGACCATGTATGCCTGGCACGCAGCTCAATCCTCAACAGTTTCTCCACTGCAGGAAAGTCACCCCACATATGCGAGTCTGCCTCAGGACCTGAAGACAAGTCTAAAGCACAGCCTCTCCAGATTTCTATGAACAGGATTTACTCATCTTCTCCAGTCGCAGGGCACTCTTCTGGTTTCCAGACACGCGCATCCACATGGAAGAGGATAACAGGTGGAAGATCTCCCCACCTGCCTCACCCTAGGATTGGTGGGAAGCAGCACTGATGCACTACTTTTAGATTTTTCCAAGTGTGGACCAAAGGCCTTGTTTTGGCAGAACACATTAAGCCTGTCAAAAGCAAAGTGCTCAAAATGCAAATATGTGTCAGCTGTTGTCCTTGAAACATTTGGGACTGTAAGATTCACAAACTCGCATCACCCAAAGTTGTTGTTTTACTCCTTATCTACTCCTTCACAACTTTTGTGTTTGACCTATCCAAAAATAATAGAGATAAAATAGATTCCCTTATCAGTACCACAAGGGGAAATTTGGATTTATCTGCATTTTAACCTATCTATTGAATAGGAGCAGTGAGCTGCCACCATATGCCGCTCGGGGTTAGCAGTTAGGGGTTCAGTCTCTTGCTCAAAGACACCTCATGGATTTTCCTCAATGGCAGCCATACTAAAACATCAGCCAAATCATATAAAAAATGACTGTCCACCAGTGAGTGTCACTGGTGGACGGTCAGGGAATGGTCATTTCTATGACATGTGCTGGTGTTTGGTATGATGGTTGTACATAGATAACATTGTTATTTGTGTTTATATACAATGTAGCCTATTTCAGCCTAGCCCACCAAAGGCAGCGGAAAACCTGCAGCTGTCTGTCAGTAACTTCACTGTCAGACCCTTTTTGCACAGTTTTGGCAGTGTTTCAGAAACACGAAACACTCTTCAGTAGTTTGTCTATTAATGTATTGTTATCGCTACAACATCCATCCATCCATCCATCCATCCATCTATCCATCCATCATCAACCTTTTATCTGAAGTCAGGTCACAGAGTCATGCCAGAGTCTATCCCAGCACTCAATGGGCAAAAAGCAGGGAAACACCCTGGACAGGTTGCCAGCCTATAAAAGGACTGGAGCAGTAAGGGATTCAGCGTCTTGCTCAAGGACACTGACACACTTTCTGCGGGGGGCCGGCAACTGAAGCACCAACCTTCTGATTTGTAGACAACTGCCCGACCTCAGCCAGCAAATGACAGGAAAAACCTGAAAGCTTGAGCCCTATAGTGAAGGGGGTCTAGGTACTCTGCTATACTGTGGAGGGGGTTTCCCTCGCATGGTTGGGGGTCCACTTACCCCCTTAGAGAGAGGGGGTCTCTGGGAATCAATACAAAGGTATTCTGAGTGGTCACCTTCATCCTATGAAACATTTCTATCCTGATCTCTGATCTCTTCCAGCAGGGTAATGTCCTCGTCCACAGGAGACGATGGGTGACTGGATGGTTTGATGAGGATGTAAATCACATACTATGGCCTTCACAGTCACCGGATCCCAACCCACATGAACAGCTATGCGAGATGTTGGACGTTAGACAGCGTTCTCCACCACCACCACCAAAACACCAAATGAGGGAATATCCTTTGGAAGATTGGTGTCCGTCCCTCCTGTGGAGTTCAGAGACGTGTAGAATCTATGACAAGGAGCACTGAAGCTGCTATGGAGGGTCTTGGTGGACCAACACCATGCCCGTGTATTGTGTTGAAAGTCTGATTTCCTTAATTAGAACAAAAAGGTAGGGACACATGGAAATGAAAAATCAACCTTCTGTTTTTGTACCAGTGCACACAGAGTCCACCATAGTTATCTACGTGACCCTGTTACAAGTTCTGCTGCAGAGGAAGGCGAGCGTCCCTCAGTCTCTCTCCCACTCTCTTGGACTCTGACTGTTCCTCCTGTTCATAGTTTCCCACCACCAGGCTTCGTTTCCCAATCACTCCTGATCCTTCCCTGCCTCTCTATCTTAGGCTACATCTTTGTCTCACTCTGTCCCTTTACCCCCCCCCATCCCTCTCTTCTTCCCATCAGTGGTTGAACAGCTTGGCTAGGTTTGGAATAGCACCAATGACCCCCAGGGTGAAAGTCTGCAGATCCCGTTACGGGTCCCCCAAAGCCCACTGTGCCCTCTTTGATTTATATATCTGTTCTGAATTTACAGCTTGTGAAATACTCTCCGTTAACAGCAGAAGGAGCGAGGGGGTGGGAGTGTGTTTGTGTGTGTGTGTGTGTGTACAAGGGAGAGAAGGGGGGGGTTTGGTGGTAACAATGGGACCTGTCGCGAGAAACACTTGGAAGCTTTGAGTGTTCAGCATTAGGGTCTGTGGAAGACATTGTCATTATTTACTGTATATATGCATGCATACATGCGTGGGGGGGTGTGTTTGTGTGTGTAGGAATCTATTTGCGCACAAAGCAGGCTGTGTACGAGTGTGCAAAAATGCATGTTTGCGAGCAGTCAGTGACTTGTGGCAGAGCCTGTGACAAAGCATATGTGTGTGCATTTATGTAACAATAACAAGCTGTCTATGAGGCTAAACTGTACGTTTGTATCGATTTATGCTTTCAGAAGAATGCGACCGAGCACGAATGCCCATGTAGGGTTGCACATCTACGCATATCATGTGTGTGTGTGTTAAACTCCATAAGTTTGTATGAGAGCACACATTCCCCCGTTAGAGCACCTGGTGCAGAGCAGAACTTGTGAATTACCACCATAAGGCGTGGGTAAGTGGCACATAGCCCAGTGACACTTGTTTTAAGATGCAAGGAAGGGCCGCCAGGTTTGACTTCCTTTCCAAACACACCAGTGCTGAACATGGTGTTAGGTTTTCCCTGTAGTTTACCCATTACTTTTATCTATGCAGAGGAAATGAAATTAAACCCGAACTGTGATTTACATAGCTTTGTTCTATTTATTTGTCATTGCGCATGCATACAGCAAAACTGATCTCTGCATTTAGCCCATCCTACTGTTTAGAGGAAGTGGGCAGCTACAGCACTTGGGGAGCAGTTAAAGGTTCAGTTTCTTGCCAAGGGCATTTTTACATGCTTTCTGCAGGGGCTGGGGATTGAACCACCGATTGTCCGATTACTAGATAATTGGCCGACTGCCTGAGGTATGCCGTCCAATATTTTAAAATGTTGATTTGCTTCCATTTCATTCATCATGTGGTGAAATAAGGAATGCTGTCTCAGCAAACCTATCTTTATTCAGTCTTTTTGTTTTCTACTGAGAATGTGGATCCATCCATCCATCCATCGTCTACCACTAATCGGTAGTTGGGTCACGGGGAACCACGGCCCATCCAAGTGCTCATTGGCCAAAAGGTGAAGAAACACCCTGGATATGTCGTCAGTCCAACATGGCTTCATTTACAGCTGAAACTATACTGGTACTGCAACAACTGGCCTATTGAATGTCTTGATTCACTCTCAATAATCCAGGTAAGAGAATCACAAAAATGAGGGGAATCGGTTCAACTGGATAAGAAGTTTCGTTTTTTTTACTAAAAAAAACAACGTTTCATCGCTCAAACAGGGGACATCTTCAGTCTGAGCAGATTGCAAGCACCCCACCCCCCCTTATAAACAGCACATCGATGCCACACCACAATAGGTTGGGTTTCACATGCAAGTTGGGTGATCAACTGCACATTCAGTGGCAATGAGCACCATTCAGAAAGGATTTGGGAATATTTGCAATCACTGCATTGTAAGACGCCGACCGATGTACTCTCAGGCCCCCACCCCAATTCAAAGAGAGTCATTCCCTCTTGACATAAATGGCATCTTTAACCCCCCTTTCAAACCAGTGTTCCTCCCTATCAAAGATGTGAACATCATCATCCATGAATGAGTGGCCACTAGCTTGTAGATGGGTGTAGACCACAGAGTCCTGGCCTGAATACAGGCTAGTGGCCACTCGGTTTTTTAATAAACCTCTGAGTTCCAGTTGAACCGATTCACCTCTTTTTTGTGGCCTATTGAATCTGTTCCGTTTCTTCAACAAACACTTTAAACTACTTGAGAAATCAAATAATCAAGAATACATTATACTATGTAATACTTTAATGGTTACTGTCGATTCCTGGCAAAGCCAGTTTGAAAGGATCTCGTTACTGGTATATAAAGTAGGCCCTTTCTAGCGGGCAGTCGTCGTCAAGTGGACTGTTGCTGTTACCAGTCAGTAGACTGGAAACCATCTGATGCCCTACTGGATGTAAAACAAAGTGTAAGATCTGTAATACACAGCTCATGCAGCCCATAGTTAAGGTTGGCACAATCACACTGAGACTGCTGAGGATAGATTAAGTTGGTGGTGGTTTGTGGCTGCTCCTCGAGTCGCCCTAGGCCAAAGTCAACAGGACGTTAGTGAAGGGGAAAGGAGGGTTCTCACTTGACCAGGACATGTCTGTACTCGATTGCTCAGCCCTGCTGAAGTCAGTGGTTTAGTAAACGACGCTGTCTGCCAGTTCCATGTCTAGATCTGTGACAGTGTTACCTGATGTATTCCATGTTAAGTGTTAATGGAGCCACACATCGGGTTAGTAGCTCAAGTTCAAATTCAACTTTACTACGCTCCTGCTCTCTTTGCCTCAACACAGAAAACTACAGACCTACAGTGACAATGTACACACTGTACTCGTACATTATACACACAGCACAGGGCGTCCGGCCTTGAACCCTGTGCTCGGTAACTGTGAGGGATACGCTGTAAAGCGATTTGAGTGGTCACTAGACTAGAAATTATTGATGTGATAACACGACAATATACGGTGAATACGGATGCCAGTATGACTCCGCATCCCGGCCTCGGGCAAGCAGTCGAGGATGGATGGATTGATGGGTCTGTCAGTTGTTAAGCAACCTGACTGCCTGTGGAAAGAAACTGGCTTGTGGCTGGTGTACGATTCTACGCTTCACTAACTTTTTCTAACAAGCATATATAAATGTGCCAGATGTGTCTTGTGTGCCAAAAGTGACACAGATCACGAAAACAAACAAAGCGAGAGCAGCCAATAGTGAGTCGCCATATTACGGCACCTTCTTAACTTGTTTCCAGCATGTGACTTCGTGGACGGACGCTCTCTTCAGAACATGGTAAAGAGATCGTTGCATCATCTCCTGTGTAGTGGTATTTGTTTGCAAAAACCAAAAGGGGCCAGCCGTGTTGCTCAACTGGCTGATGCGTGCGATGTTGTTTTGCGCCCTAAAGCACAATGTCATAGATTTGAATACGTGTCTGGTTTGTTGCACGTCTTCCCCTCCCACTGTACCAGTTCCTCTCGTCTGTGTTCCGACGCTAACAAAAAGAAAAAACAGACTGAGAGGAAAACATGACCTACGTTAGGTAGGATGGTGCTCTGTACAGCTTTTGGGTCAACTCAGACAGGATTTTTCTAAACTAAATACAAGAGCAAGCTGGACCCAGCGGGTCCTCTCCCAAATCCTATTTCCCGAAATACACCACTGGAGTCCTGCCTGGCCTCCTCTGGCAAAACAACCTCTCTGCATAACTGGACTACCTCTACCCCCTAACATTAACAAACACTCTGCCATTAACTCCCTGTGAAATCTCTTCATTAACTATCATCAGACAAAGCGCTTCTTTTGCCATCTCCCTTGTCAATTGTTGACCGAGTTTGACGCTGCTTTACATGTAGTGTCCAAATCGGGTTATCAGGATTGATTTCTCTAGAGGGATAGATACAGATAATCTCTCTTAATTGGATGGCCTGAGTGGGGATCAGAGAGATCAGCAACCAATGAAAAGGGAAAGTTGGCCCTGGGATCATATTTGGAAAAGATGAAGATAGATTCATTACGTCTAGTCGTAACAGATGCACTGTGAGACTGAGGGTCAACCTGTGCCTCTTATGCACCAGTCTCCCTTTTGACCATCCAGGACGGAACTATCATGTCCCTACACTCTTTACCTGCAACGAGCAGATGAGCTAGAGACTTTCAAACATGGCGTTCTGAAAACTGATCCATTCACTCTAAGGCTCTCCTTCAAAACGCTTCTTAAGTGACTTCATTTTGGCATTGATACAATGAATTAATTAAAATAATAATAATAATAATAATAATAATAGATTCCCTTATCAGTCCCGCAAGGGGAAATTTGGATTCCTCTGAATTTTAACCCATCCTATTGTATAGGAGCAGTGAGCTGCCACCATATTGTGCTCAGGGAGCGGTTGGGGATTCAGTGTCTTGGTTAAGGACACCTCAACATGCTTTCTGCAGGACCGAGGATCGAACCTGCAGCCTTCAGATTACCAGACAACTGCTCGACCCATTGAGCTATGCCGCCAAAGCTAAAGTAGATGGGGCTGCAGTAGCTTCGCAGTAGGGCATGCAAGCCAGACATCACAGGTTTGATACCACCGTGGGCTGTCAGGAAGGGCATTTGACTTTAATTCCCCATAATCTATCCAGGTCTATCTCTACACCCGCAACATGGGGACGAATCAGGACATGTAAAATGCACCTCCGATACAAGCCAACCAATGGACTGGCAACCTGTTCATTGTGCTCCTCTTCCTCCTGGACTTGCTAAAGCGACCCTAATGACCCCAACCTGACTCAAGCAAGTACGGCTGATGGATGCATGAAAGAAGATATAAATTTGTGCAACAGCAGCTTTGGAGAACAGTCTCATTGCTTTGCTTTGAAGTGACACAGATTTTAACACAAGCCATAAAAGTCATTACAAAAACCAAAGCTATGGTGAGGTCCAATGACACACTTAAATGAAAGGTGCACCGAGACTTATTTTTGGCTGGTTTGTTTGCACACAGCACAGCAGGTCTTAAACACACCCTGCCTTAAAGAAAGTCTCCATCCCTGCAGGTCATGCTCTCACTAAAAGGAAACTCAACCATAGACAGCATAAAACTCAGTGACCTCAACTGACAAATGTTTATTTTCCCCCCACCCCTTTTTATGGTGGGTTAGCTGACAAAGGTTAGAACCTCTCACATATCCCTTCAGGACACCAGCAGACAACCACGCAGACGTCGTGGATCACCACTGAACCAAGGCTGCTGATGGTAGAGATGCTTTAATAATTCCCATTTTTCCCCGACGCCCATCACCGTTATGGGTTGAGGAAGGAGAAGCTTGTTTCTCATCAAGGCTAAATGCCTGAGGAAAGCATGTGTCGCTACGTTGGACCTTTGAAGAGGACGTTAACAGCCCTGAGTGCTGACCCACTGAAGGTTGGCCCGGATGAGTCTGTCGAAGTTGCCTAAAAGTTTAAATACCTACAATATAAAATGTCAGTGCCCTGGTGCCATGTCGGCCCATACAGACCCTTGGCATAACAGCTTAACTGCTGACAAGGAAACATTTGTTGGTGATGTTGAGCAGAACCAGGGCTTCATGCTGGTTTCACCATCTCCATTCAAATGAAGTTCCTCTTCCATCCTTACTCGTGGAAGGCAGAACAGACTGTTTTTTTTCCCCGCTCACTCCAGAAATAAAACAGAAACTTTTCCATTAATACGATCGGGTTGAATTTCCGCCGATGCACGACGTAATAATCATTACATCAAATTTCCATATTAAATTTACTTTCCATATTAAATCATCGGCATTAAAGGAGGTTCTGCATCCCGACATAGCTGTGTGGTTCAGCCTCTTGCCCCTTTGGACACATATAAGACCCCTCTAGCCTGGGAACGAATCTCACCAGAGCCGCTCTCCTGTTCCTCCCTCTCCACTTCCCCGCAGTCTATATAAAGACTAAAAAACACTTTCAAGAAATAGGAAAATGCAGATCAGCCATTCACTCTAAATGGTGTGCATCAACAGGGTTTGAGCAAGGTTTCCCTCCCGCCTCAGCGGTAGCGGTCATGAGTCAATGTAGCAGCCAGATGACGTCATGCACCATTCTGGAATCCTCCACCGACAACATCTCTAGAGGATGTGGATCTTTAGTCGGGCTCATGTCACAATGGCTGATGGCTATTGACCAGATACCATCCGCGATGGATGAAAACATGCTGATTACATTTCAAGTGTGTGAGCTTAGTGCTATCTACATTCTCACTTTGTCTAACCCCAACCCACAAGTCATCGCTATGTGCGTTTAAAAGTCAAATCAAGTTCTCTTCTTCATCGGTACTAAAAAAAAATCGTTGCAAGCATTGGAAGAAACCAGAATCAAGATTCAGAATAAACTTTATTGGCCAGGTGCGCCAACGCAAACAAAAGAATTTGACTCTGGTACACAGCCACTTGCGGCACGCACGCACGCACGCACGCACGCACGCACACAAACAGACAGACAGACAGACAGACAGGTATCAGAACTAACCCAGAAGAAATAAACAGAACTGGACATTGGAGAAAAGCAAGTATGCACAGCATGAATGTCACAACTATACCGTCTTGTTACGGCCGAGTAATCAACAACCTATGCCCATATATCATACATTATTGCTTCCGTACTATATTGCCCATAAGCTACACTATATACCATATCACAACTCCACATACTGAATACATCAGCAAGTTGTTGAAGACATTGAGGTCTGTAACAGGTGCTCAGGCCAGATTATATTAGCTGGCATTGCTGGTCCACCAAGGAGGAAAACAATCTTGAGGTTGTCAATCTAAAAATAGATGTGCTTTCAAGGTTGGCCTATGAACATGGGCATGCAAGTAACTTCAAAAACCTGAAGGACAGCAAAAGGTTTTCTTGTGATAAATACAATAAGTCGACACATGATCGCCAGGCTATCAGCTTGTCTTCACCTGTGGGTAAAGCGACGCAGCAAGCCCCGGGGCTGTAGGACAGCATGGCTGAGGACACTGATCCTTTTCGGTGAAAGTAGCAGGTAAACAAACAAACAAACAAACAAACAAATATTTCGGCGAATGTCATCATTCCCCCAGCTGGGCAACTGTTGGCAGGGGTCAAAGGGGTGGAGGGGAAAACAGGAGTGGAAATGTCATAAATCAGAAGGATTTTAGAATCTGATGACAAACCTAATTCCTGTCTGAAAAGAGCCGAGCCCTCCCCTTCTGACTGTCATCGAAGCCGGCCTATAAACATCGCAGCTGTCACACAGGCTTGCCCGGACCGCGAAGGACATGCCATTACGCCTCTCGCATGCTCTTTCCCTGGGCCAATTCTGGAATGGAGGGGCCGGTGGATTCCGCTTTGCATTTTGTCAAACACAGCCTGCACCAGGGTCCTGTGCCCAAGTCCTCGTACCCTCACCTTCCCTCACGAGCAGACTCCACAAGCCTGTGATGTCAACCCACGCTGTGTGTCTGCTGAAAGGCATCTACTTCTGGCAGAAAAACATAAGCTACCCTTCTGTGTCTCTCGTCCAACAGGCTGTGAAAAATCTCTCTGTGGAGAGATTGGTGAAAGGGAGAGTGGAGTGTCGGGGGCAAGGTGGGGTTCGGGAGGTGGATGGACGCCCCACCCTGAGTGTTGTCACTGCAGAAGGTGAGCAGAGGAGCTTCAGAGGCCATTTTCCTCTCAACGAATTCCCTGCCGGCCTCTCCCCCACCACCCACACACAAACACACACACCCAAAGCTAATAACTCTGCATTTCTAAAGTGCTCCATTAATTTCAAGCTAAAATGGCGAAATGGGCCCCTGCACTGCTGTATAGAGTAAGGACATGTCATAACTGTTGTGTTTACTTCTGTAGAGTCCTCTTCATCGAGGAAAGCCCTGCTGGCAAAATGCATATACTTGATGAAACCAATTTCACTTGCAAACCCGCATCTTAAACCACATTCATCACTTATACGGGGAAAATGAAGTGGCCTCGGATCACTTGAACGTTGACATATGTACTACACATCACTTGTATTTACGAGGACAGCATGGCAAATAAATTGATTTCAACACATTAGTGTTTTTGACATCGTAGTGGTTTGTTGCTGGGTACCAGAGCCTTGAAATATTCTTAGAGTAGCACCCCCGAACATTTCCCCACTAATAAATCATTATTTCATCCATCTGGACCAGAGTCAGGTCGCATACTGATAACAGTCATCTTTCCCGTGGACGGACGGACATAATCTCCGGTCTCCGCGCACTGCTGTGGAGACGCTTTTGACCGGCAAAGTCGAACACCAGGAAAGCAGCAAAAGCGTATGTATCAGAAACGACTCCAGCATGAAAACGGATTGACACATGGTACCGCGTGGCCGTGCCGTCTGTGTTAACTTTGGTCAAAGCGTTACCGTTTCACAAGGGTGTGGACTATTCATTGTATACCGTTTATGTTGCTTACCAACTCTATAAATAGGCCACAAAGCATCCCTTCAGAGGTCTCTCTGAGGAAAGGGAAACAGTCTAAACCTGAAAATGAGGTAGTTTTCATTTTAATAAAAAACGCAACCTGTTGTCGACAATTTTTGACCTGTGGTGGACAGTGGTGATTTATGTAAGCCTGTGCTCAGTTTCTTCAATGCTGAGCCATATTACCAGGCATCCTTGTGCCTCATTCCCTATCCTCTCAGGTAGAGGTCAACCCCTTGATCTGCTCCCACACAAACCCCTAACTTCTCCCCATGTGCTGCAGCTGTCCACTGCTCAATAGGATGGGCTAAATGCAGAATTTTGTTTTTACCTACATTGATGAAATAAAGCAGATTTCCTTTCCTTCCTTTCATTCTCCCAGTGTCCTTACTTGCAGAAAAGTATTGGACGGTACTGTGCATTCTCAGAACTTCTTTATGCTCTCCTGCCCAAATGCTTGTATACGGACATTAGAAAAAGGGCATCCTGTACCCTCATCATGGAAGACATTCCATATTGACTTAAAACTCAGCAAATTAATCCCATTAAAGGGTCTATAAGAAGAGAGCTACTTTATTTTGTCATTGTAGGTTAAAACAAAATGTGTCTCCTGCGTTTAACCCATCCGATTGTATGGGAGTAGTGAGCAGCTGCACCACCCCGGGACTGACTCCAGCTCTTTTTCCTGTTTCCTTGGTCAGGGGCTCAGGCAGGAGTATTAACCCTGGCATGCATCTCTTTCTGATGGTGGGAAGAAACCCATGCATACACAGGGAGAACATGAAAACACCACACTGAGAAAACCTGGGATGGGATTTGAGCCCGGGACCTTCTTTGCTGTGAGGCAACAGCACTAACCACTGCACCACCATACAGCCACTTTTGAATCTAAAATGTAAGCATTACAGGGAGACTCTTTGTATTTAAATGTTTGTTAGGCAACTAACTCCTACAAATTTCTCTTTTAGAGTTGTGAGCTCCCTAGGCTTGTTTTTTATTAATTTTATAGGTCTCCTTTTGTGCTTTGAGTATGTAATTGTGTGTTTTTAAATATGCAAGCCATAGTGGCTGCTGCACCTCGTTTGCAACCTCAGAAATCACTTGCCTCAAATCTAAATCCATGTTCAGATGATCTAACTAACTATTTTAATTTTCTGACTACCTGTATCATTGAGCTAAAATAATTGTTGCATCAGGTTCAGTTTCTGTGTGGCTTCTACATCCGACTATGTTACAATGCTATTTTACTGTAAAATGGATGGTCAAGCAGAACTGCCCCATCGTCGTCACATTTCTAATGGACAAAATAAAACAAAATCTTGGAGACTAATAGCATCAGCAAGTTGCAAGGAATATGTAAACTGGTCTAAAAATAGCACTTGAATATTATCAATACAATTATTAGCTCAGTGGTAGAGCGCACGCATCAGGAAATGATAAACCAGTCATTACAGGTTCTATCCCACTGCCAGGCGTCTCCAATTAAGTCCATGTCCACCCCCTCCACATGGGGAATAATTACGACACGTGAAAATGGCCCTTTAACTTAAATTAATAAAAAGCTCACAGTTGTTGATTTGGACATTAGGTATGAAGAGGAATCTTGAATAAAGCCACAAAAATTGCCAAATTTTAAAAATACATAAACTCCAATTACATATGGTTTTGTAGCAACATTCCAGATGAATCTCTTCATTACCCCAACATCTTTTTTCCCTTCACAGGATTAATATAGAGTGAATGGAATGCCATCAGGTTCTGTGTCTCTGACCTTTGACCTCCTTACTATGGCCTGCTTGGGATGTTGATCAAAATTTCAAAGCTCAATCTGTCACCTTTTGTGAGTTAAAATGTACTGAAATGACACCTGCACGCTGATGTTAACACAGGACTCAACGCTCAGATGAAATGCAGTCTACCATCTCGTGTTGAATGGAACTATGCTCATCGGTGTCTGCAAAAACTACATCTCATATAGAGTTTCAGCATTAGATACAGCCCACTAGCAGCACATCATTTGTTTTCATGGTGAGGATTTCCCATAACTGAGCGCTTTCCAGATAGAGGTGGTTTAAATTCCTGACTAACTGCCATCCCTACAATATGTTCGGCCGAAAATAAACGTAGCTAAGATCTATGACTTTTGAGTACACATGCAACAAACTCTGGGAACCGTGGTTTCCTCCCCCCTCAGTTGGTCCGGTTGTAGAGATGCCCACAACACATCATAAATAACAGGAAGAATTTCACAGGACTGACTTCCTGTGTAATCAAATAAAAGAGCAGTGCAGGATGCTGCAGGACGACTGGTGTGATGTGCACGTGTGGCTATGTGTGGCTATGTGCGTGTCTGCACCATATGGTTTGTGACAAATGTATCGAAGTAAACAACACATATTCATATGTAATTGTGAGGGGTTCCTTTTGCCTGTCTTACACACACTTGAATCTATTTTGTGACTAAGAGATAACACATTTCTGCGTGACTAAATAAAGACTCCTGATGGCCCAAACTAAGCCACTGGGTTTAAATATGAGCAGCGGATAATTATTTGGGGAAGAAAAAGGCTTGGGTGTATCTTGGTGACATCCATTGAAGAAACAAGGAACCTATTAAACATCAGATACCAAGCACCATCAGGCACAATAACTATTTCATTTACAGGAAAATTACAAAAATACCAGATTTTGAGGTAATCTTGAAATGTCATTTGAAAAACAAAAGTTTTTCAACTTAATCTTATTATCACCAGACATATTTTACGGTTTTGTCCAAACCCCTACAGGCAAATCAAGAAGTACATGAACATCACATATTAATACTTCTATGAAAATTTTACAGCAACAAAACACATAAAACATCTTCAGCAAATAAGCAAATAAATAATCCAGTAATTCAAGTCATTTCATCAAGTCACGTACTATATGAGCTCAATGTCTAGTGGGAGAGAGGGCACAATGGATAGCATATACATACTAAGTCAAAGGTGTTATCTATTTATAATTATAGAGTGGATGTTTCTTTTTGTGTCTACAGTTGCTGGTCAAATTGTTTAGTTGATTTAAGGTTGATAACTTAAGTTGGCAGATAATAAACATTTCTAACAAACATAGGTTATACATTTTACTACTGGCAAAATAACGCCTTGCTTCTCGAGAGGATTTCCAAGTGATTGAATAATATATGTTTTTATCCATCAAAGACCAAATTCAACAGCTTAAATATGTCCCATTTTTAATGACTGTTTCTAAAATTGCACGTATGTGCATTGAACCTAGCTTTGAATGGACTCTCCATTAGCCCAACATAAAATTGACTTTTATGATTATCTTTACTTTTTACTCTAAGGATGGACAAGATTTGGAGAACTTTGCTTTATGAATGTGAAACTTAGCAATAAGTATAATTAAGTAAACCAATTGTTGGCTTTTGTAGTTTTGGTTTTCACAATAAGATAAAATATCTTTACCTTCTAATTTAATAACATTTTAGTTAGCATGTCAAAGAATTCTTCGATTTTTTTTCAGAAACTTAGGTCTTACCTCTCTGATGAAGTTCTCGGTCTTTGACGCCATGACAGTTGGTCTCTGTGTGGGTGCTGGAAAGTTCTTCGACTAGCCAACTAGCCTTGTTCCATACTGGTTTCGAAAGTCCTCAGCGGATATTACCTCTTCAGGGAAACAACCAACGGATGGGCAATTCAGCAATTACGAAGCGAAATAATCCAGTAATTCAAACGATATCTTGGTCAGATAAAAGTTTCTTTCACGGTTCACAAAAGCGTCAACAGCCGAACGACGAAATGACTAAACATATATGGACGTATCATCCACTACTTCCGGGTTTTACCTTACGT
>OMLC01036049.1:0-18352 GCA_900302585.1 Regalecus glesne
CACTGTATGTGAGTGAGGCACTGCGGTGCAGACCAGTACTAGGAGGGGAGTGTTGTTGTTTTTTAAGAGGGTTGGGGATTTTAAAGGGTTTCTGCGGATTTAACCCATGCAGGTAAGAAAGGCATGAGCGAGATACTAATTGGAAGTGAGTTTTATGTGATGTGGTGCTGGGGGGATGGGGTAGGGTTATTTTTTAGTGGGGACAGGTATCCTGTTAACCTTAGATAGTTAAAAAAAAGGACCTGAAGTTAGTTTGTGAGAAACTAGTGGAGCAGATTGTAATTCCCTGATGTTTTGATATTTGTGAGACAAAGGGATGTGCTTATCTGTGGCACTTGGATGGATGAACTAGTCTGAAAGGCCCTTGGATTGTTTAAGAACTGTCGAGATAACATTGTTGGCTCGTAATCCTGATTGATATCCTACTACACAAAAAAAGCCCATTTGCTGGTATTTAACCACCGAGTGATTATTAACACGGTGATTATTGTTCTTTTTTGAGAACCACGTGGATTTATTCCTTCCCATTGAACAGACGGAGGATGGATTACTTGTTTTTATGTCATAGTATGAGGTCTGAAACGTTTCCAACTTCAGCTGCTCGCTTAAAAGTAGTGTAATAGTGTTTCTGAGGTGTACTTACACAGATATCTATCTATCTATAATATACACACATCATTATATACACCGTCTAAGGTTGCCATGGTGATATTTTCAGCATTGCCCATCACTATTTATTGTAATGCATGTTTTGATCTTGATCCAGCAAATTCTGAGCCAATTTCTTTTGGAAAGGACACTTAGTGGACTCTTAATGTACCTCTTCAGTGAGCCTCTTAACGCCGGTTTTATAAGTCTCTGAAACGTGAAGATATTCTCAGCTGCAGTCTGAAACCAGATCTCCCCCCGGGTCACGTCTCAGAAGGACAGACGCTCTTACAGCACCTGCTCTGAATGGAAACAGATTTGGTGCAGATGACATTTCTGCTACAGGGAGACTGTGACGAGGTATGACAGCAGCATCTAGCAGCGACGTCGTGCCTTTGAGCAGCGGTGCATTAAAACAAGTAGAAAAACTCACTCACTCAGCATTAGCAGAGAAAAAGGCTTCGGTTGCACAACAGCTATTTTGCTTCATCTGAGCTCATGGCTTTAACAAGACGATGGACAAACCATTTGGAATCAAGTCCGTCTTTACGATGCACGCGGACGAGAGCCCCGATCGAGAAACGAGCTTCAATAGGAACTCCCAGTCAGGAGCTGAAACTGAGATGGATGCTGAAGCAGGGTGAATGCCACACTCTGCCAGCCATTGCTGCTGAGATTTGCAAGGGGGGGGTATCTCGCGTAAATGCTGGTGATAAGCTTTTGTTTTCCCCTTTCTCAGTGTAGGTAATGCACATGTTCACAGGAATAAGCAAGCATCACTATTTAGCCAAAACACAGTCACACCTACATTTTTATTTGGGGGGGGGGGACTGAAAGTTCACTAACACAGTGACGCCTCTAGTTCTCTCACTTCTGTTCTGATTGTTTCTATTCTTCCCTCTGACAGTGAGTCTGCAGTGCAAGATCCTAAAGTGCAACTCTGAATTTTGGGCCTCCACCTCAAATTCCGGCCTGGAGGAGGAGTTTTGTACGGCGCTGCGCGCATACAACAGCTGCGTACGCCGGACCGCGCGCACCTGTAGGGGTGACCTGGCGTATCACTCGGCCCAACATGGCATAGAGGATCTCATGAGCCAACACAACTGCTCCAAAGAGGGCCCCACGTCTCAGCCACGTTCCCGGACGCCCCCTCCTCCGCAACTGCCACCGCAGCTCCCCTCTGATAGCCAGGAGCGCTCCGACGGCCCGGAGGTGTGCCACTATGAGCGCAGTCTTCCACGTCACACAGCCCCACCCAACTACACCCACTGTGGCTTCTTTGGAGACCCCCACCTGCGGACCTTCAGTGATGATTTTCAGACCTGCGTGGTGGAGGGAGCCTGGCCACTCATCCACAACAAATACCTGTCTGTTCAGGTGACCAACACTCCTGTCGTGCCTGGCTCCTTGGCCACAGCCACCAGCAAGGTGGGGACCTTTTTCATATTCCTCTCAAACACATGATCCTACGTCCTGCTGACATGTCATTGCATGCGTACGTGTGTTCTTTCCCAAAACACCATCTAGCAGGTTGTCTGCTGCTCTCACTGTTTCAGCGTTTCATTCGGAGTCCTCGATCCATCCAGAAAATGAAAACGCGTCTAAGAGTCTGGGGCCAAAATGTCCTCGGGTCTCCGCTTCGACGTCCGCGAGTGCGCGGTCGAAGCTGCGAGAGCTGTCGGTGGACTATTTCAGCGCGGGCTCTGTTCAGTGTATTGAGGGGGTTCCCTAACAGATGGAGAGGCCATACCCTGAACAACTGCTGAGCTCTTGATGGCCTTTATAAATGACGTGTCAGTGTTAGAACAGCAGCACTGCATCAAATGTTATCACGAGGCCCACAGCCTTCACACTTTTCCACTTTCGCCGTGGACAGCCAAGACAGATGTTCGCCCTGCTTTTGTGTGGAAGTCCATAGCATACAAAGCAAGTTTCAAAATGTTGTTTCAGCTAAGTGTTCCAGTCCACGCAGGAAACTACAGATATTCTCCCCACATTAGCCGGCGTACATACCTCGTAAATTACGAGTGTTTTGTTTTATGGTACATTGGATGTGCCTCGGATGCTTGTCCCCAAAATGGCTTTCGGTGGAACTTAAGGTCAGAGACAAAACCAAAGACCAAAAAAGAAAAAGGAGGAGCACTTGTAATCAGCAGAACTACTTATAATCTGTCTGCATTTAGTACACTTTTGGCAGCCAGGCTTATTTACCTCATTCACTCTGCAGTATTATGGCTGCAGCTTTTCGGGGAATTAAGGCATAAGAGGACTTTGTCTTTAATTGCATTAGAAGAAAGTATAATTTTCTACAATCAGGGTCTCCTAATGCTTCTCCATTTAGCATTTCAGGAATTATTCGGTGCACTCTAAGTAATGATATTATTAAATTGCTGTTCTTGGAAGTAAATGAGACAGCTTTTTTTAAAATCTTGATTCTGGACAAAGGGAAAACGGGGCAGCAGCCAATGCCACCTGTGCAAACAAGGCCCCGCTTTTTATAGACAGGCATTACCAGAGCTTTAAGGTGGTATGTGGCTCCCACTGCAGTGATTACAACTGACCAGCTAATATTCATTCAGAAGATAGGATGGGGAAACCTTTTTTTTGGGGGGGGGGTTGTTTGTTGTTCATTTGTTAATTTTCATTAACAGAACAACAGGAATGGACAAACCCGAGTTTTTCCATCTTTGGTTGTAAAGTGGTCTGACCGTGCAGGGGGACTGAGGAAAAGTCGGCCTGGTTGATGGCCTCTTTATTCCACCTGACCTCACGTCCACTACAGAGACAACAGAGTCCCTCGGCCGTCCTGGTATCACTGCTGTGTTAACAGTTCATCGGTGTCCGGATGAAACCCGGCACACAGAACAGTGACCAGTCTTACCTAATTAGCCAGAGAGTAAATCCCCCTATTCTGGCTCAACGCCACTCCCCTGAGCACAGTTCGGGGGTTCACAGGCAGGTTTTTCAGAGCTATGAATGGATCGTCTTTGTGTCTGCAAACTGAGGCCTGATTTAACATGGTCGAGACTCATGTTTTTTGAGGGCGTTTACCTTGGCCTCCCCCATGTTGAGCCAGAGCTGAAATGTGACACTTAAGTGGGGTGGTGGGATAGATAGGTCTATATTGCACAAACCTAAAAGCAACGCCACGAGGGCTTTCCTCAACCCTCCCCGGAACAACTGCTTCAGTGATCACGGAGATGAAAATGAGATTTTTTTAAAAAAAAATCCGTTTTGCCTTGTGGTCACGCTCAACTTTTACATGTGTAATGGAAACAACTATGAGCGGACCAGGATGAGCTGACCTGGATGATCTCTAGCTTCACGGTCACCATGACGATCGTATGAAGCTAATGTTTTCCACGACATGTGTTAATCGGTTATTTGGGTTCATGACAGCAAATATGATGCAGCATGTCACACAGCCTGTTAGTTCACCAGTAAAAGGGGCATTTTAAACCGTCCTTCCACATTTCCAAGGAAATATGAAGGATCGGTTTGCAGTGATGTCATCAATTTGGCCCACCGCTAAATTTTTCTCCTTCTCTCTCTCTCTCTCTCTCTCTCTCTCTCTCTCTCTCTCTCAGCTGACAATCATCTTCAAGATTTTCCAGGAGTGCGTTGACCAAAAGATGTACCACGCAGAAACCGATGAACTGCCTGCGGCGTTTGCGGACGGATCCAAGAACGGCGGAGATCAACACGGAGCTAACACACTCCGGGTGGTGGAGAAGGTACCGGGGCAGCACGTCGAGATTCAAGCCAGGTACATTGGAACAACTATAGTGGTCCGGCAAGTCGGCCGTTACTTGACCTTTGCTGTGCGGATGCCGGAGGAAGTTGTCAACTCGGTGGAGGAAGATGATAACCAGGACTTGTACCTGTGTCTTCACGGTTGTCCCGCCAACCAGCGCATCGACTTCAGAACTGTCAGGGCTCGCACAGCGGAGGCCCACGCCACAGGCAGGGCCAGGAGCGGAACCACGGGCCACGGTTTCACCTATCAGTCTGCCAAGGCCACGTGCAAAGAGCGCCTCCCGGTGGAGGATCTGTATTTTCAGTCCTGCGTGTTTGACCTCCTCTCCTCTGGGGACATTAACTTCACCATGGCTGCTTACTACGCCTTTGAAGATGTAAAAATGCTCCACTCAAACAGTGACAGATACCACATCTTTGAAAAGGATGCGTACATGGGTAACGCGGCACCAACCGGGGGGAATGTGCTACCGCTAGTCCTCCTCAACTCTCTGGCCCTGTTCTTGTGGATTGAATGTTGTGTGGTCCATATTTAGTCTCCCGATGTTTTCATGTTCTTTGTCAGTGATTGTTAAATAATGAGCACGACCGGTGGTCAGTACCAACAATGTCCGCCCCAGCTCTTTCCCAGCTCCGAGTCTCGTTTTTGTTGTGTTGTCATATCTCGACTGCAGTCCGGCGACGAGTGGGGGTCCCTCCTCTCCGGGCCTATCATCACGTGAATTTAGCTGGTTTATGGGACTGGTCTTTGATGGTGAAAGCAGCGGTGAGAGAGTCCAGCTACCCCAGAGCTCTAGATATCGAAATGGGATTAAGTCCTGCGTTCACATTGGGGCTGCATGCCTGTGGGAAGCCGGACAGGATGATCTCTTGTGGAAAGAGAAGTTTTGCTGATCCTCCTTTCCTGATCCCGTGCGATGGTGCCAAGTCATTGAGGCTCTCTGTGGCTCATGTCACCGGGCTACGGGACCTGACTGGGGGCTTTTGTTAACGTATGGCCTAGAGCAGCTCCATGTTTGATTAGCTTCCAGCTTTGGAATAGCCTTGAGCCTTTTTGAGGAAGCGCTCAGCCAAAGGGATGTCAGAGCAGCGACTCCAGTTGTCTGCTGTGGAGATTAATGGGTCATATGTTAGGTCATTTTGTGTGTGTGTGTGTGTGTGTGTGTGTGTGCGTGTGTGTGCGTGTGTGTGCTCTGATATGGAAAATGAACCTCCTGTGAGAATTGATTCCTATGTCTTTCTTTATATTGCACCCGGAATTCATCTTAGAAAAGGCATTGTGGCCTAGGGTCAGTTCAAATTGATTCTTCTGCCAAGTCGCAAAGCCGATGGAAACTGGCTGGAACTTATTTCACTCCTCATCAGATGTCAATTAAATTACTCTGTCATAAATTCTTCCACTTCACTCTGTTAAATATCTCGTGTTCTTCTTGTGATGATGGCTCCCAATGCAGATGTTTGTAAACTGCATTGATGGTGAATTCTTTTTTCTTTTGAGCTATGGGCACAAAGAACATCCAAATTTCACACGTTTGCCATTCAGTTCAATCTTCAACTGGGACCTTAGTGAAGGTCCCCTCATGCCATTTTTATTGAAATATATCCGTTTGTGACTATCGGTCATTGCTAGCAAAGGAAGCTACACCCCCCATCCATTATACAGAGTGATCTTTCACCAACCTGCAGGGATGTTGCCTTTAGGCACACTTAGCATTTTCTTAGAGAGAGAGAATTCTGACCTGGCTTCGGCTCAGCGAGCAAATGATTAGCATATGTCTGTAGACACGTGAATTCATGGCTTACGTCTTTGCCAGAGAACAAGCCATTGTGCCAACTATTTCCAAACAGGCAGAATCTCATCTCTCAGTCTATTTAAGGGAATTTTAAGCATCCGTGTAGTTACGTATATGTATATAAGTTTTTTTGTGTGTTAACAGAGGGGCCGCAAAGCTCTCAAAGAACCACAGTGACAAGCATACCCTGGAGATGCATGACCTCCATTTGTTTCTGTGTTGCAACTTCACTGTTGCTTTCCATTTGTTCATGGAAAGTGGTTCTCCTAAAGGGGAGGTGTCCGTTTGAATTTTAGCCCCGAGCTTCAATATCTGGCAATGTAGTAGCGATCATCTTTGCAGGTATTATTACTTCTTGGGCAAGGTTTCAAAGTAATACATCCTTACACTGAAGTATTTGGCAGACCTTACTACTGCTATCGGGATATGTTTTAGTGCAGTTTAACAAAAATACAAACAAAAGATGATTGTACTGTTGAATCTTGTGTTAATAGATGTCATTTGTATTGTGAGTTTTATATTATATGGTTATTTGTGTGTAATGTGAGATGTATATACGTTTTGTGAGCTGGCGAGTTCAATTGTATTTTACCAATTGTGTTGAATTTATCACTAGATTCTGTTTATGAGATGTTTTGGTGAATGTTTTACTTTGAAAAAAAATGAGTTTGCAAAAACTTGAACACCGCAGGAGAAAAAATAAGTTTTGTAATTACCTAATCTTTGTGCAGTTCTGTCTGTGGCGGTGATACATTTCTGTTCAGATCTATCATTTTCATACCAGGAATATTATCATGGATGCAGGCCACCTTGTCTAAAGAAAGAGGAATGTACAGAAGCGTTCTGCGGTTTTAAAGTTTTTGAATTAAAAGCACTTTATGTTTTCTCCATTTAGCTCTTGCTTTGTTGGATATTGATTGTGAATAGACGTATGTCACAGTTTCAATGGTAGAAAATATACAATAATCAGCCAAATGGGACATGCAGAAAGATCAGACTGTGTTTGTACGTAGAGCAGAAGTGGAGCCTCTTGCCAACTGTTTATAATGTAAATTATTTATTGAATAAAAGAAAAGGTCTTGTTAATGTGTTCGTTGTCTCACGAATGTTAATATGTTTTGGAAAATCTCCATTTCTGCTGCTTTCGAGATTTGCGCGGTTTGGCTGCCCCCTACTGGACAGAGCTGGTGAATGAGTATTTCTGTGTTGCTACTACCTACGCCTGAAGGCTAGACAGCATCACTAAACCAAAATTGCCTGACACAAAAGTGTCAACTCTTTATGCACTATTTCAGCAGAATCAATCAACTCGGTAGAGATTCAAAGGTCTGGACCCAGGCAATAACCAAGCTTCAGTGACAGTGATTTTTTTCTATGGAGCAGGAAAAATCCCTTTGAGGGTGTAATGATATTGCCAATGGTTAAGCATATCTTCATGCAACCAACAAATTCAAAGGACATTTCATTATGTAACAAAGTTTATTACATATGTCTATAAACATATGTACACAACATTTTCCCATGAAGTGTTTTTTTTTTCTTTCCCAGAAATATAAATTATTTAAGCATTTAACAAGAACAGGAACTGTATACGGGAACTGTGGCTTTCTTGTAGAAGAAGGTTGTGTTGGCTATTCAGTCTAACAGCTGACCAAGTGCTCTGGACAGAACTTATTTGTTGTTATATTTTTGAATATTATATTTTGGGACAAATCTTTCAAAAATTGCATGACCATGTGTTGGATAATAGAATAAATGGTCCTCTCCCACCATTTTTCACTGAATACTACAGTTTAACCATCCAGAGCAATCTCCTTAATATGGGGCTTTAATACTGCATCCTATCATCTGTTTAACCACAGTAGTGCCCATGAACCCATATACAGTATGATAGATAATACATACAGAAATAAGGCACAAATGGAGAAGCATAATCACAACAGCAAAAGAATGGGAGCCAGAGTAGAACCAGCTTCTGATTTGGCACCGAAAAGACCGAAGTAATAGCCAACATAATCAAAAGTTACCAGCAACTCCCAAATAACTCAAAAAGGACAGTATAAGCGCAAAGGTATCTGTAAATCAGTAAAAAAAGACAAAACTAACAGATTATGAACAGTTTTTGACAATTACTCTAAAACGTCTCAACACAAACAGGTGGGGAGAAAATTGCCAGGAGTGAAGTATTAGAAATATACAACAAAGTACCGTTGTTACAACACTATCCAAGTAATGAAGGACATAAATAATGGATTGATCAGACAGAAGTCATAGTGTTTAAACTTTAGAAGAAATTTAGTCAAATACTATTTTTCATTAGACCTAACAGGAAAGTGGTTATGGTGAACAACAACATAATAAAAACAAAAAGATTGATTATCAGTACACGTGGTGAACTATTGTTTTGCTAAAACCTTTTCAATCCTCCGTTAAATATCATGGAGAGGTGTGGTTACTGGCTTAATCAACATGACATTCTTCATGAAAATGAGAAGAATTAGGCCATCCTCTCTTTAGGAGAAAACAGGACAGCTTCATTCTCTCTGAAACAATCCCCCCCATGTGGCTCAGCTACATGGGAAAGATAGATTTGAAGGTGCATATGAAAAACAAAATACACATTCTCTGACTTAAAGCTCAATACCCCAAAAAGGAAAAAAAACAGAACAAGGAACAATGTACATGTACTGGTTCCTATAGGAATAATCCCATACATTTACCACTCGAAAGGCCAAACACTTCAGGCACTTTTAGAATTTGAGTTCAGTCAACAGTATCAGTTCATGTATCTTACATCTTCCTTAGGTAATAGTCCATGGGACTAAACATCGTCGCATCAAGTCAGTTAATTTAAATTAAGGTCCTATCATTTGTCCCCCTCCCCCTCGTCATCATCATAAAGATGATTAAAGGAAACCCATTGCTTCATTCTGAGTGCATGTCATTGGGCTTGTCAGGTCAGTTCAATTGGATAAGGGTGCTTTTTTTCTTTTATCTCCCCCATGATCATGAGATGACTTGAGGAAATCCTTTTCTTCCTTGAGGGAGCACATCATTCATAGGTATTCACCATCACTTGGAGGAGCATAACTGTTTTGCTGGTTAAAAAAAAGGGTGTGGGGGGGGTGTTACATCTTGACTCCCTTTACTACTGCAGCATGTGGCTTGGACAAACAACAAGGCCCCCAGCTCTGATTTTTAGCCAGCTTGCATTAGCAGCTTTATGTTTTCCTACTGTTCCAGTTTGGGTCTGCCGCTGCTTTCTGCTCTACTGGTCTTTCAGGTGGTGAGCGAGAGTCCTGCGGGGACTTCTGTCCCTGTGGAGAACGAGGGTCAATCAAGGGAGGGGGTTTGTCTGGGTGAAAGGGCCTGTAATGTTCTGGCCCAGTTGGGCCTGGCGGTCTGTGTTCCGGCATCCTCCTGAAGTCCTGAAGGGGTCCTTCCCGGCCTTGGTGGTAATTACCAGGACGAAATTCATCAGACCGTCTCCTCTTGGCATCTGGATTCCTGAAAAATACAGGGATCGTGTCGGTAGGAAAAGCATTTCAGCTGGACGGTGTGTGTGTGGAGGGAGGGGGTGGTCACATGACATCAACGTTCCCTCATGCATCAAAAATTACAGAACCACTGCAGTGTCTGATTCAACTAGCTTACCTGTCATAATAAGGTCGATGACCCCTGTGGTCCCGGTCATTTCCGTACTGCTCGTATGGCCTTTTTCGAGGGGAGCTGTTGTTACGGTAACTGCTTGAGCTGCGGTAGGGATCTACGTGGGGACGACGGTCACCATAGTGATCCTTATACCGATGGGGGTCATATGGATGATGTCGATCTCCTTGCCATGGCTGGTTGCTGTTGCCTGGGTAACCGTATTTGCGATCCCTCTGCCACTCTCCTCTATCTGTGATGAAATGTGGAAAAAATTGACTTGAATGGCCTGTGCTTATTGAGGTATGCAACTGTGTCTGCACCATCACTCGAGTCATTCTTAACGATATTTCATTTGATGATTCATCTGACTTTAAGATGTGAAACACTTCATGAACCCGGCTTCCAAGTCCCTCACTGATAAAGTGACGTTTGGCTTCTTGTTTGGCTATACCACTTTTGTTGAGGTCCAGTTTTACATGTCAGGATTAGTCCCCATGTTGTGGGAGTGGACGCGGCCTTAGATGGATGGATGAGGATCAAGTCCGGATCCCTTCCTGATGCCCCAGGGTGGGTTTGAGCCCCGCAACATCTGACTCATTGTACCACCTATGTAAATTGGAGGGAATTGCGACCCCCCCCAAAATATTTTACAAGAGCATCTAGAAATATTCGCAGTTGTAAAGTGAGAATATTAAAGTGTTGTCTTTTTTTTAAAATCGACATTATATCCCTCATTGGTAAGAAAATTGTGGAACTTTATCCTGCCCATTAAGTTTCATTTGAGATAGGATTTCACAGAAACACCACCAACAGATAAGCAGCTAAGATGTACTTCATCACCTTTAAGGTGCTTAAACAAATAAAAAAAATTTCAAGTATTTCTGATTTACCAGCTCATTTATCTGGGTTGTTGGATCGCTAAATACCTGATTTAGACATCTGAACTTTAGTTCTATTGAACTGGTGCAAAAGGCATTTACGTATTTTTCAATGTCACAGTTAAGCATCCACACAGGATACAGGATACATTTTGCAGACAGTGTGTAATAATTGCTTCTCAATTGAAAATGTACAGTTGATACTAAGCTTGCTTGCAATTACAAACTTAAGACAATGATCATCTAATGTTCCTTGCCCGGTGTTTTGGTACCATCATTCATTCAATCCTAAGAGGGGAAAATGTTGATTCCCTCTACAGAGGCCTACTTTATGAAGCTTTCTACAAACACAAAAAGTTGCGTCTAGAAAGTTGGGGTGAAAGGTGCGTAAACATCTTTACTGAATTGGGCCCAGCTTTGGAATAAGGCACCTGGCGGAACAAGTCCATCCCCATATAGGTCCAGTTATTGAACATCTCAGAACCCGTTGCCTATCATCTGATAAGAATTTTGCCTCTGATGACAACAGCCAATATTTGGGGGGGTTCGTGGGTAGCTGCTGGCTACTTGCTTCTGTTCCTATGAAGACTTACTCCTCCATGCGCCTGTCATTGTTTGCAGTCAGAGCAGCAACTTGATATGTGAGATTGAAGTTAGAGCCGACAATCTCAGAACCCATTGACTATCTTCTGATGACGTCTGCACAACAAAAAACCATCAACACATTTTTTCTTACGGGTCGGACAATATTTCAGCCACTGTGCTCAGCCTTTCACTCTTCACAGAGAGTGTTTTCTGTACAAATTGCCATCTACTCAAATTTGATTGGTCAGTATTGCTCATACTACAACAGAATCGGAAATCAGTATGCTTCAGATACCAAAAGTGAGATTATTCTCCCCTACCCATACTCCCACTGGTTTCCTTTCAACATTACATTATTTGGCTGTGAATCCTGGTCCGTTTACATCATCAACATGTAAGGAATGTGCAACTTTTATTTCCCGACGTCACGAGGCAATGATGCAAAAGGGAGGCAAAATGGAAAGCCTCACCATGTATTCATTCATCTTTTTGTGAGTAGAATGTCAGCACCAAAATAAAATGTGTTCAGCAATTTCACGATCCCATAAATGTGTCCGTCTTGAGAGTGATACAAGCTGCTCTGATAAGGAGGCTACTGCAGAAACAGGAAGCAATGAGAAATACATTTGCAGCTTTGGTTATAGAGCATACATGCATACCCTCAAGATGGGCAGACTACCTTCAGGCTACCTGCAATCATTTCCTGAATTAGATCCAACGGGTGTAAATTGCTGTCATTATCGCTATTTTGAAGATTTTTAGCACTTTGGAAAATTATTTGTTTTATCAATTATTTCCTATTTAATGGTGATCTATTTATCGTAGTAGAATTTGGAGCCATCAGCATCACGTGTTGACCAACTGGACCGACGGGCAGTAGACATCACCAAGTTACCAGCTCAAGTTATGGTCCCTTGGTGCATACAAGAGTTCAGAAACCCGTTTTCACATCAATAGTATGAACAGAACTAACAGCTCAAGCGGACTCGGATTCGCACCAAAAGCTCTAGTGTGAAAGGAACATTTCAACAGAGACTGACTGATGGGTCTGGGATATCACAGCCATCCTTAAGCGCTACTATGCCAGCCATCTTGAATCAGTATAACAAAAGAACACCTTGTTATATAAAGTTTCAGTGTACTGTGGGGGAGCAAGCCAAAATAAAAATGTGATTTCCAGCTAAGCCCATTACATTTTCCCAAATGTAATGGGCTTAATTTGACTGTACTCATGTTGCAATAAAAGCATCAAATGAGAAAGAGTTTTCTTTTGTCAACTGCAAGCATAACCATTTAAATCATTAGCACTACGGACATGATTCTGTCAAATGTAGTGGCTCAATGGCTTGGGTCAACTCACTACTAATTTATTTTGAGGCAAAGCAGTGTAGGAAGAAGACTTCAGGCTAGTGCTGTGCATGATCCATCCATCCATCGTCAACCGCTTATCCGAAATCGGGTCTCGGGGGAACTGGAGCCTATCTCCGTTCTCATTGGGTGAGAGGCGGGGTACACCCTGTATAAGTCACCAGTCCATCACAGGGCAGAGCAGTTAGGGGAACAGTGTCTTGCTCAAGGACACCTCGACACGCTTCTCTGCAGATGTGGGGCTCGAACCTGCAACCTTCCGATCGCCAGACGACCGCTGTCAAGCCACACACTGTGTCAGAATAAGAGCATTAAACCCATGATGGCAGCCCCATGGAGGACCTGAGATGATGGAGCTACAGCAGGCTGCCTTTAGATTTACTTGAGTCGGATGCATCAAACTCAACAACATGTGTGTGTGACTCTGCAGCCAACATGCTTGCTCTCATCCTTTTGAGCCCTCATGAAGAACCTGGATTATTGAATAAAACCAGACGTTTTGAACCTCAAGAAGAAGAAGAAGAGAAAACAAGAGAGACTGTCTCTGAAGGAGGATTTCTTCATCATGCATCTTAACCTCCTCTTCCACCAATCTGCTGTGTTGATCACCGAGTGTCCTGTCCTCTAGCCTTCAGATCCACGGGTGTCCTCCTGTTCCATTTTACTGGGTGTGAAAACTGGGATGTGCTGCCGGAGTCCTTTTTCAGTGGAGGAGGTAGTTGGCAGTTGTAGCCTTGGGTACTGTTTTTGCTGAACCAGAATAAATCACCTCTGTGGTAGTGAAGGACTCCACAGGCCAACATTCCTCTCCTCGTGCCCAAACATGCACGCGTGGGTTTCACTTATTGGCGGCTTTCTTAAGCTTTCCTTCAGTTTGCGGCCCTCGGAGATGATTTGCAACAGTTCTGTAAAGCTACACTCTGCAGAAGAAGACGAGCTCATCACGGTGCTCTGTCTGCTTATGACTCTCATCATGCTTATTTCAACAGCTCACTCGCACAACTCTCCTACTCTTCTGGAAGGGATGTTGACGTAGAACTCCACGTCTATGTCTTTCTTATTGCCTTGCTTAGAGGCACAGGCGGGAGGATTAACCCCAGCATGCATGTCTTGTTGAATGTGGGAGGTAACCGTAGCAACTGGAGGAAACCCGCACAGATATGGGGGGAGCACGCGAACTCCACAAAGAATGGGCCTGGAATGGGATTCGAACCCAGGACCTTCTTGCACTGAGGCAAGAGTGCTAGCCACTGCTCTGCTCGTTTCAATGAATTGTACCAGTCTTAAAGAACAGTCTGTGTTAGGGCCTCTGGTGGTGTAGGGGGGCAGCTGGGAGTTTGAACCAACCACAACTGGAGGTCCATAGTTAGTGGGGCATAACTGGCTAAGCCTCACTTGGGGATAAGGGTTAGGTTGGATAAAAGGGATTAAAAAAAAAGAATAGTCTGAAAATGTTGAAAACAAGTTAAGTTGTCATGAAACAAGTCCACATTGTTGAAGAAAGCATCTCTATCTGTTTAGTTTCTCCCCACAGGGTCTCGCAGTGAGCAGAGGGAGACCTGGAACAAGATGAGACGCCTTGATAAGCTCGTCACTTTAGGAGGAGGTGACATGTAAGTTACTGCACGAGCCGCAGTAGCTCAGCGGTAAAGCGGGCTCTGATGGAACCGGTGAGGCAGATTTTGCGAGTTTGGACCCACCACAGGGCATCAGGAAGGATATCCAGACTTAATTCCAAAGCTCTGTCTAAGTCCATGTCCACCCCCACAGCATGGGGACTGATGGTGACATGTCAAAATGGACCTCTATCTGTCTGTCTGTCTGTCTGTCTGTCTGTCTGTCTGTCTGTCTGTCTGTCTGTCTGTCTATCCGTCTATCCATCCATCCATCTATCTATCTACCATGTAAGTTATAGTGGAAGGGTTGATGTTACAGCAGGGATTCTATGGTGCAGGCCGACCACCACTGCTGAGTCCAAAGTCGTTGCGGTCTAGATCTCTTATGACCGTGATGAAGGCTCTGCAGAGTCTCTAGTAGGCGGTGTGACAGCTCCTGGACAGTGACAGGCGCTGCTGAACTGGGCAGCGGCTGTGTACTGGCTTTGCACCTCTAGATCGCACCGTCTCTCACGACATCGAGCGTGTCTGTGTTCAGGTGTTGGCAAAACAAACTGATTGCTCAATCTCTGTTACAGCGCCGTGGGGAAGACATGTCTGCTCATCAGCTACACGACCAACGCCTTCCCCGGAGAGTACATCCCCACCGTGTGAGTATCCAGATACACACACGCTCACTGCCCGGGCAGACAGGCAGCCATGCTGTACGACCAGCTGGTATTGAAACCCCTTGTTTGCACTGGACACTGAGAGACACGTTCAGGGTCTCTTGTCCTCCGGTGTTTAACGGGATGCCATCTTGCAGGTTTGATAATTATTCAGCCAACGTGATGGTGGACAGTAAGCCAGTCAACCTTGGACTGTGGGATACAGCAGGGCAGGAGGACTACGACAGGCTCAGACCACTCTCCTATCCCCAGACGGTAATACACACACCCTGCTACACACACACACTCACACGTTAACACAAGCAGACACATGGCTGCATATACACAAAGACACCTGGACATGCTGTGTGCAGGGCCGGGGATCGATCCTATAACCGTCCGATTGCCAGACGGCCGCTCTACCCACTGAGCTATGCCCCACCACCACCACCACGCACAGCTTATGTTCTGGGTCGGGTTGGTTCATCACCGGGTGTGTCCCCTCTCCCATGTCTCACAGCCTCTCTGTTGCCTGTTCATTCCTAGGACGTGTTCCTCATCTGCTTTTCTCTGGTGAGCCCTGCTTCGTTCGAGAACATCAGAGCTAAGGTCAGTCCACGTCGCCCTTCTCACACCCTGTATCTCCAAGGGATCAAGCTGCCATGTGCACTGGCCCCAACAAGCACACCTTCAACACCTGCTAGGACTCCCAGCTACGCAACCACACACACGAACGTGTACTCTCACGAGACCACGCGTGTTCACACGTGCAGTCCGACACACCTCTCTCTGTGTCTGTGACTGATCTCCAGCACTTTCAGAATGATGGATACTACAGGACTCCAGCCCCGTAGCCTTGACACCTCTTTTTTCCCCCAGATTGTGACAGCATTGAAACAAAAGGGGCTCGCAGCAGGATCAAAAGCATGGAAAATAAGCAAAAGTGACCTCTCTTCTCCAGCTCTGGTTTTATGTCACACTCGAAGAGAGGGTCAAAATGAACTGAGGTTCCATGACACCAGTCCAAGCTCATGTGATCAGCTCCAGAGAGGCTCCTCTCCCTGCAGTCCCTCACGGCACCAAGCCACCAGAACACAGACGGACTTCTCACTGCTGCCATACAACAAGATGGGTGAAATACAGAGAACGCAACCCACCCGTCGTGTGGTAGTAAAACCCTTTCACAGAGACACGTGCAATGCTGCCTAAATCACAGCTCCACAAACTGAAAGAGGACACAGGAAACCGCCCGTTCCTGATTAGCTGAAAACGGTGATAATCGCCTCTCTTCGGTTACGTGTGCAAATGTTTCGCTCTTCTCTTCAGGATGAAACTTAGGAGCCATTTCCCACGAAGCCTCATCAGAGTCTCTCCGTGCTTGACTTCCGTTTCCTCGTCATGGTAACACAATGTGTTTAATACAGATGCCACCAGGACAGAG
The DNA here is from genome assembly GCA_900302585.1 of Regalecus glesne. Classification (NCBI taxonomy): domain Eukaryota; kingdom Metazoa; phylum Chordata; class Actinopteri; order Lampriformes; family Regalecidae; genus Regalecus; species Regalecus glesne. The sequence continues at coordinate 16,384 of OMLC01036049.1, forward strand.
TAGACAGGACAGCTTGAGCCAAGACAGCCAGGACCTATTTAAGGAACAGGAGAAAGTGGGCAGATGGTGGGAAGGATGTTCAGAAGCGAGGGCTGTTGTTGTGCAGTGCTGATGTGGTGTGTGAAGTGCTCAGTCGGCCATGTTGGTGAAGAACTTTTGCGGCTATCTTTAGAGGTGGAGCACATCACACATGGACCGCAGCTCAAGCTCCGTCTGACCGAAAGAGGAGAAGAAAGACTTTGACTGTTACGCTCACTGTTCTCTCGGCGCCGTTTGAGGTGATTGAGAGAAGAAGGGCCTTGTGTGATGGAGGTTTCTCATATGCTGACCCGTCAACTTTGATAATGGCCTGTCGGAGACGCAGTGGGTCTTGTAATCTTGTGGAGCTCTCGGCCTGTTAGCTACACAGAGCTCTGGACTTGGATCCCGTTTTGCAATGAAAAGGGGAATTTAAGAGGATTAAGATGCGAGGGGATTTCTGGTGCTGTTTGTCATATCCAGGGCAGATGACATGTATCTTAGAATAACTCGGCCCTGGAGATGTGCACAATGTCTAGAGAGTCATCTCCACTGAGACAAACACTTAGTGGCCATAACTTGTTTGTGGGCATAGAAACTACTGCCACTACTACTACTACCACCACCACTATTGCTACTGCTACTATTATGTTAGGCTGCTCCCACCAGGGGGCACCACAGCAGATCATCATCTCCATCTCTTCCTGTCCTCTACATCTTCCTCTGTCACACCAGCCACCTGCATGTCCTCCCTCACCACATCATAAACCTCCTCTTTGGTCCTCCTCTTCTCCTCTTGCCTGGCAGCTCCATATTCAGCATCCTTCTCCCAGTATACCAGCATCCTTCTCCCAGTATACCAGCATCTCTCCTCCACACATGTCCAGACCATCTCAGTCTTCAAAAGCTCAAGACTTGACTTGATTCAACGTCCGCCATCATAGCTCTTCAGGAGGCCGGCCAGGCTTACCTGGATGGTCGGTTTGAGGAGACCAACCTGTGCGCCATTCCCCCCAAGAGAGTCACCATCACGCCCAAGGACATCCAGCTGGCTGGCGGTGCTAGCGGAGAACGACTCAAAACCCCATCGCCTCATTCACGAGTTGCTTTGTTTTGGGAAGGGTGGTGCGATGGGGGTATGGTTCAAGTTTCAGCATTACTTTGTTTCTATTTCTACTCGTTCAGTTCATATTTTCCCTCTATTCCTCTTGAAGCCTCTATTCTTACCCTCCTACTGGCCTCCATCCATCTCCATCGTTCTGTTCGCAGTGTTTGAATGCAGATCTGAGAAGAGAAATATTGAGAAATGTTTCTTTTAATCTCTTCCCAGGTTTTGGAAAAACCAACATTAAATTGGACAGAAAATGTTGGCAAATCCTGCAAGGGAATAACTCTTGTCTGTACGATGCCGTGTTTCCCTAGCTCTGGATGTACTGTCATCCAATACAACACGATGGGAGTTTTGCGGTTGCGAACAGGAAAAGCTATAGATTTGATGTGGTCTGGCCCTCGTCGTAAAGCATGATCTCTCTAAGTGTACCTCACATGGACCGGCGTCAAGGGTTTCTCATCCCACGCCAGAAATTCCAGTCAGGTAACTATAAAACATATAGTTTTGAGAGGCGTAATGCATAGGATCACTGCTCCAGGATCAGCCTGCCGCCATCCTTCACTCCATCATTTAGCTTTTCTCTCTCTCCCTCTTCTCTTTCCCTCTCCCCGCTCATTCCTTCTCCGAAGGGAAATGACCAGTAATGTGTTCTGTAATGGGCTGCGATGCATTGGCAGCTCCTCGCTGGAAAATATTGAAACTTGCACTATTTAAAAACCTGGTGATGACCCTGTGCATGTCTGTGAGTGTCGGCGTACAAATGTGCATTCCCGTCCGAGTCGATATTCTTCTAACCGAGCCTTTCATTGTGTGCCCGTCGTGTGTTTGTGTGGGTTTCTC
>OMLC01036050.1:0-22137 GCA_900302585.1 Regalecus glesne
ACACACACACACACACACACACACACACACACACACACACACACATACACACACACACACACACACACACACACACATTGGTACATACACACATGCATACATCGGCACACTATTCTTTTAAGATTTCTGTGGGAGGACAAAGGGGAGGGGTTTAGGTTCAGCTATCAAGTCATTTTGTGTGGTCTTGGCCATAAAAAAAACAGCCAGTTCTTTGACTGTGAAAAAAATCTGTCTTTAATTATTGGGGAACCCATAAAAGTTTGTCGCTCCTTTCATATCTGCCGCAGAATTGAAAACAAATGCTGCATCCTACCCTCCTCTCCTTTGAACTGGCCAATTATGGAGTTGTGAAAATAAAAATCAGCCTGTAGATTTCTGTCTCTCTCTCCTCTTGTTTCCTCTATTTCTTACTCTTTCCTTCTTTCTTCGTTCATTTTTCCCCCTTCTCCCCCCTTGTTTTTGAAGACACTGGGGGATGGGGGTTGGGGATCACTGATGTCAAAGTCAAAACTAAAAGCATTAAGAAAACTGGCAAAATGCAATACAGCTGCAATCCGACATGACGCTGGAAAATGGGGCTGAGGAGCAGAAAGCCTCTCTCCCGTATTCCCAGGGCGCGCAACTGCTCCCGGCCTTGGCTTTGATCTCTTCAAAGCCTCCTGCCTCCTACTAGATGGAGAGTCTTGGCTGCCGCTCATGAGCACCGGAGTGGGGTAGGGGGATGGAGGGTGTGCGTGCGTGTGTGTGTTTGTGTGCGTGTGTGTGTGTGTCTCAGAGAGAGGGAGAGAGAGAGAGAGATTTAGCAGGGAGGAGAATCGTTGTCTTTGCCTTCATAGGTCTGAAATCAATCATGGTGTCGAGGCAATTATGTGTAATTCAACCCAAGTCAGATTACTGACTGTTGTTACCTGAGCGACCGGAGCTCCACAATCTTTGAGACACACTAGTCTTACTGCCGGCAAAGTTGCCAGGAATAGGAACGGGTGAAGGAAACTACGGGGAGAGGTGCTGACAAGCAGACTGCCACACTGCTGTCCAGCAGGGCAGAAAATCGCAGTACAATGGAGTGATTACACTTGCAGATGTAGCCATATTTATGACTGGTAGGATGGAGAGAACAGAAGCAGAGGAGCACTGATTATTGTGGAGGTTGCTTGTGCGCTAACCAGCAGGGTCCCTTTTGTGTTTGGAGTGCGTGCATGACATCACCTCGTCTGTGCACCCTTTTCTTTTCCATTCTGTCCCTCTCTCGTGCCATATCTCTATCCCTCATGCCCTCCACACTCGGGTCCAAAACCCAAGCTTGGCCAAGGCTCGTGCCCCAGGCACCCAATTCGCCATGGCTGGAGAAAACTCAATGGCCCCAAGTAGAAGAGGATAAGGCAGAGCAGAATGACACTCTTTCCCCGCTGTTGCAGTGAGTCTGATCCATGCAACTGTTAGTGTCTTCGTTACAACATTGTAACGATTAACATTCCCTAGCCTTGTGTTGGGTTGGGTTGGGAGTTTTATCCAAATTATGCTTGCTCCTAGTTGTAAAAAGTCTTAAAAGTTTTAAGGGGTTGATTCTTCAACAATGCACTAGACTAAAATGGCTGATGGATTTTTGTTTTTTCTTAAATTCATTTTATGGGTCCATCACTTATCCTTTCAGGGCTTTGTTGGGATTCAAAGAACCATTTGGAGTATTGGAATGTAACTTTTGATTTTGCCGTCTTGTTATTGGATGACTATGCTTTATTGAAGTGAGCTGTTTGCTGTTGTTTTGATTCTTCGTCCTTGTTCTGTAGCTCTGATGTCACAGGGAAGGGAACAGGGCTTTATTTATCCTCAGCAGTCACTTCATGCAGGATGATGAAACCCATATAAATATCTTGCAAGAATGCATTGGTTCATCTGATGAGCCTGCTTTGGGCTCCACGCTTCCTTTGATCATCTGGCTACTCTGATGGGGATGGAAAGCACTCATTTCCCTTAAGGAATGTAAACATTAAGAAAATTACACACACAATCCTGTTAAACGGGGGATTGCATTGACTGATCGTGTTTATTTGCCATGTTCTCACAAATTGCACTGACACCAGGGACACGGAGCTGGCTGTTACATTCAAAGGTGGCATGGGACAGGTTAGTAGTTCCTGTGGCATGGATCTAAATAAGCCCCCCTCCCCCGAACATGACCCCCTGAGATCAACCGCAGCCCCCCACTCAAGGTCGCAGGTGAGGCTTTTCATCTGCTTCAATAGAAGGACATCACAGAGCCATCCTTTCCTTTGTGCTACCTTTCATCAAACAATGCATCAAAATACCAAATCAATCCTACCTCCCCTATAAACCCTATGAAATGAAAAACACTAAAATGCAAGCACCTTGATGGCCCCCGCACCTCAACTCCAATCACTACCCGCACTTGCGCTGTTACAGGCACATAGCCTAAAACAGTGGAGGGAAATGGTGTAAGTGCACATAAGTGAGCAGCCCACACCACCTTTATCCTGTCTATTGACTGCTGTGAAGATGTTCCCATGTAATCAGAACTATTGAGTTTGTCAGTAGTTCTCCACTGTCTTTCGTTTAAATGTTCAGAATAAGTGAATGTTGTGATTAATTAGTTTTCAGTTGTACGTACAGAACATGCACACCTATGAAATTGCATTTATTCTGGGGCTTAATAGTTGATTATTACAGCTCTTCAAAAGATAAATTGATACCCATAGGAGATACTCCATGCACATAACCGCAGAGGGTAGCACACAATGTGTGGCATTGATCAATGAGGGAATTAGCCTGTTTTACCTCTGCAGAAGGTAAAAAAAATGGCTCAAGGATGAAATGAAATCAAACGGAATTAACAAGAACCTCACATAATTGAGTCATCACCGTGGTGTGTTTATTGTATTATCTTTGTTCATTTCAGATTGGGCTCTCTCGAGTGTAGCATCAGGTGCATTAGTGTGGCTTGGAGGGCTGATGCAGCCATATGCCTTAGGCCTAAGTAGTTCTTTTGTGGCTTTGACATCAACCATTAACATTTCTTTAAAGGTATCAAGGGAAAATAAGATGCTCGCCTTTGCCATGTTCTACATGGTCATTGCTTTGTTTGTCTTAAGACGAACACATCTGGGCCACAAAAGGAACCGATGAAGGCGGAGCTTTCTTTTTACCATTCAGGTCCTTGGAGAGGTTCTTGAAATGTTCCTACTACTGTGTGGACTGAGAAAAGGTTTTTTGTTTTTTTAGCAAGGGGATAAGCTCTGAATAGATTTGTGCTTCCATTCAGAGCCAAAACGTGTGTGTGTGTGTGTGTGTGTGTGTTTGTACTTGCGAATGTGTGTGCATGTACATGTGTTTGTATGAACCCCCTCCCCCTAAAAAAGGGTGGTTTTAATGACTAATTCTAAACTGGAAGGTAGTTGTTGGGTGTCTGACCAGTTAATCCGTAAAAACAATGACTCCATCCCAAACAGGGGTACTGTTTGACTGCAAATATGAGTCCCTTCCTTCCCCAACTTGTGATGATATCTGCAATCATAACTGTTCCTTTGGGTTGTGTATTGACACTTGTGTCAAGGATTATTCAACTGATAGTTAAACAAAATCACACGTTGCTATTTATGATTTGATTGTTTGTTATTTTAAGTAAGGGTAAGAGTATTGTCTTCTTTGTCTGGGTGATTGTCAAGTTGTGCACCAAGGTCATTTGGCTCACCCCAAGTAAAACAAATATTGCACACTGGGAGTTTAACACTTTGAAAGTGAGGGAAAATCTGCGCTCATCTTTAAAAGCAAAGTAGTGGTAAGGAGAAAGGGGTTATCCAGGGATGACCGGGCCAGTAGTTCAGACAGAGGTCACTGCACAGATGTCATGATACACAGGGCAAAATGGCTATTCTGTGTCCTGCTGCAGTTAAAATGCACACAGATATATTCTCTCGTACTTTCCAAGAACTGTACAAGTCACTAATGAAATATATTGGTTTCCTATGCATTGATGTAACTGCCATGGAATATATAATTCGGGTGCGGTTAAAAGCTGTTAACTGTTAAATGCTCACCAAATTGTCTATTTCCCACAAACGTCTGTGTGGGTGTGCACGTGTGCCTGTGTGTAAAATAGAGAGGGAAAACTAGGTCAATTCACTCTGAAGCTTGGAGGCAGCCCTCATTCAAAGCATCTCTCTATACACATTTTCCTGATGAGTGCAGTCATACCTTTACCGTAAACACTGCAGTACCATCTCTCAACATATTCAGTTTCTCTGGCTAGCTTGCTTTGCTAATATTGACCCGTTTTCCCCTTATTAACAAAATGATGTGTGTAGCGCTAGCATTGGAGCTAGCTCCGACTTAGTGAGAACACTGTCTCCAAGCTCTCATCTCCACAGGTAGAGACACACAAAGACCCCCACCAGACTGTTATTTTGCCCCCTCAACGCTGAGGTGCCAAATCCAAACTGACAGCCATTCATGCCAAGAATACCTAGGCAAGAGCTTTTTGAGGTGGGGGTGGGGGGAACTATCTAGGTGTAGCAGCCAAATCCCCTCTTGTTTGGTAGTCTATGAAGGCTCAGCATTAGGTGATTTCTCGGCACTTTTTTCCATGTTTCTCTACCCTTTTCTTCCATTATTGTGCAAAAGGCTATGGTTTTTAGCATGCTAGCCACACAAAGTTGGCTGGTGCTGCATTTTTAAAATATATTTGGGAATCTCTTTAAGGGCCCACTGTGGTGTTGATGTGAATGTGGCTATTGGCATGTATGTGGTGCCTGGCATGAATGGAGCAACTCAGTAGTCCAAAGCTGGTTTCTAATGATAAATCATGCAGTGTGCTAATGCAGCAGTGGGGTTGCTATAAATAACACTTGAGAGGGATGCCGTTTGATTCGGGAGGAAAAAAATAAAGCAGCGCTCCAAAGTTTTTCTGCTTGTGGTCAGCTTTAGAGGGTGTGAATGTGAATATAGGGGTCCCAGCATGAGGATTTCTCCAAAACCGATAGAAATAAGCATTTTTCAGCTTTCAGCAGATCTGTATATGGAGTATATTGAGCAAATTAAAAAGCTCAGCACTGCGCAGCTGTTGTTTGATGCATATTAATGTTTCCAGCATCCAACTATTCCAGTGCAACAAGGGATGGTACATGAATAGGAAATTTTGTTATCAAAGTTTAAGATGAATGAATAGGTTAGAAGGCATGCTGGAAATGGAGTGTTCTTGTTGATTGTGCAATATTTTGACCAGAATGATTATCAGGGTTGCCTTAACCAATGTGGGACATTATGCACTATTATGGTTGGCAGCATAGCACAGGAGGTTGGGTAGTCATCTTGTAATCAGAGATTGGTGGTTTGATCCTCGGCCGCTGCAAAAAGTATGCCAATGTGTCTTTGAGCAAGACACTGAACCCTTAACTGCTCAAGTGCCACGCTGCAGCTATGATCATTTCTCCTATACAATAGGCTGGGTTAAATGCAATGAATAGATTTCACTGGTCTTTGTCATGGTGCAAAATTAACAATTCAATTTAATTATTTTATCCAGAACCTTCCTTTTCAGGATTGGATGCACATGTAGCTATATTGTCAAGATCAATTAATAATAACACATGATGAGGCATACCAGGTTAAGGTGCTGTCATCCAAGGCACGGTAGGCTGTGGTCTTTGGCATTTTATCAACAAAAGCCAGTAGTGGTGCCACAGAGCAAGTGACCATGTCCTGTGTGAAGTAATGGATCCATGGCCGGGTGGTCAAGTGGGCATGGTCTGTCATTGTGTGTATGTTTTGTGTGTACTCGCAGCCCTGCTGACAATGGCACTTCAGCAGAATGTTTGCCCTTTCCTCAGTCCTTTGATGTGACCAGATCCTGCTGTGATAATTAGCCCTATGCCCCACTGCAAGGTGAACATCCTGCAGTGTGCCTTGCGCTCTGCCAGAGCAGGAGCCATCCGTGACACACTCATTCATGGAGCGATCAGAGATTTGGCCACCTCTCAGTGCTGGTGATCCACTGGAAAGTCTAATTTTTTCAAGATGTCCTCTTGGTTCTAAAACATTTGATGTGTGTGTCCAGGGTTAAAGTAATTGTCGTGAGGGAAACCTTATGAGGTCTAGCAACCACAACTGATATTTTTAGATCATTCCCACAGACAGACTGGTGATCCAATATCCTCCCAATTAATGTCCATCCAATCCTTGTTTCATATGAACTCCAGTAGTGCAAGTCAATCCATTTTGTTAATTCACTTCTGTCGCCCATCAAAGGTGATTGGACTCATTTGGAGGAATGGTGATATTTCGCCTTGAAAAAATGCCTCATCAGCCATTTTCTCTATTTGTTTCTCTTTAACTATTATGACCACTCTCAAGCAGTAACACAAATAAATTGATTTGCAAGCTGACAATATCTGTAAAAGAGATAGCATGGTTATATTGCTTGGAGCCCACACTCATCTGGCTATCACAGGTCAAGGGTTTAGATTATGAAAACCCATTCAGACGCTGTTCATTTTAACAGAGGAGAGGTCCATTTTTACATGTCACGATTATTCCTCATGTTGTGGGAGTGGACATAGACTTAGATGGAGTATGGGGCATTAAGGCCGGATACCCTTCTTGATAACTCACGGTGGGTTCAAGCCTGCAACAACTGGCTAATCAGTTCCTGAAGCATACGCTCTACCACTGAATGATGTTTGTTCTTCTTCCCAGTTTGCTTCAGCACAGCTATCAATGATAAGAAAGAAGACACTATGCTACTAAAGGGTCATTGAGGCATTTAGTTTGCAGATGTGACTCTTGTTTGTCTGCATAGGTGTGTTTGCACATGCAGTCTCTGATCTAACTGCCTTTTATCATGAATATATTTTGCAACGTCTTCCCATGTTTCTGTTTGCTCGAGTTTGTTTTTCAAAGTGCCTGTGTGTTCAGTGCCACATGTTGGTCATGTGCTGTCTCTTTAGGCATTAATTTCATTAGTGTTTGATGTATGCATTCCTCTGGGTGATTTGTGTCTATATGGGGGGGTCTTATGATGGCAGCCAGTGTGACAATTTCTTGATATGTTGAAATTTTGTTCTATATCAATCACCCCTACTGTAGCATTGACTACAGGGTTCATGCATATTTCTACCATGAGGATAATTGATAAAACAGTTCACTTTATGCACATCCCATTTAGTAAGTGGCCTTAGCCCTAAGTGTCATAGTTTTTATTACAACTATTGGACTCTGACCAGCATGTGGGATTTAGGGTTGAAAGGAAACGGAGAAGGAAAGGGATTGGGGGCTTCATAGATGTAAATTTTCTCTCCAGGGCAGGCTTTTCCTGCCATTCGCAGCCTCCTCCACTTCTGTCCCTGCAGTTGGATCTACTCGTTTGTCTCATTACCCCGGGCACGTGGCGCTCCCTCGCCTGCTGCCGGCCTGGCTTTCTTCTCCATTAATTGGGTTTCGTTACATTAAGCCCCCCGGCCAAAGGGCCATCCTGCCAATAAAACATTCCGTTTTTAGCACTCCTCTGAAAGCTGCTGGGGTTCAATCCACTCTGCAAATGGTAATTGGTTATTTATTTAAGCTTTCCCAGGTTGGTCTCCCCTGGTTCCCATAAGAAGGGGGAGCGGTCCCTTTCTCTTCTGTGCTGCAAAACCACTTTGTGGGGGCTTTGTAGCCCCCTGTGTGATCATGCACAAACACACACACAGAGGCACACACACACACCTGGTGTAACAGTTGCTCTGCTGGATTTTAGCACTAGGCACACCCTCACCTTCCCTCTTTACAGTGCAAGTTTCAGCATTTATGGAGGCTTTCCATTCTTAATCCATGGTTATTTGTAAATGGAGGACAAACACTCCTTGAATAAACACTGCCCCTTTCCCTTTCAAAGAGGTACTTTCACTTGACTTTTCTTTCATTTTACAGTTAATACCCCTGGACCATAGTTTATCTATGAGGTTATTCCTCCAGTAGGGAGCAGGTAAGGTTGGGCAGTAGAGAGCAAAGGGTGATGAGGGCTTTTCACTGAGGAGCTTTAGCAGCATGGGGATCCGCTGCCATTACTGGAGTTGCCATCTCCCCAGCTGTTTGTGAAACACATCGTATGGTTTTCACACACTTGATTGTAGCTGCGGGCACAAGGAGTCCTCATTGCATATAAATTACAGGAGTGGGAAGTGATTATTATAAAATTCCCGCTCTCCCTCTTTTTTCTCACTCCAATCTGTAGAAGTAGGATAATTGAGAGGAGAGCAATGGCTGTGATGTGAGGGCAGAGAGTGAAACGTGGTAAACGGAATATTTAGGAGAAGCATTCTATGCGAGATGCATATACGCACGCACGCACACACACCAACTATAGCAGTGACCTTGGCAGAATTGGCTTTACAGTGCCATCTGAGAAATGACAATCCCTCTCCTTTTCCTCTCCTTAAAACAGTAAAATAGGATAGCCACCCATATGAAACTTTTCCTTCTCCACCTTGATATGCAGACATCATGCCAAGTCATTCACTCCTTCTGCTGAAATGCACTGGACTGTCTCCTCTATAGAGGGCTCTGTGCCAGCTCCAGTTCCGCACAATGAATTTCTCTTAAAACCCACATCTGAGCCGTTCTGTAAAAGGGCTGGCCAAGCCTGGTTATAAAATTTAAAATGGAACATTTTCTTTTCAATCTGCGCTGCCTCTCTCGCTCTCACCCTCTCTCTCTTTCTCTCTCTGTCTCTGTCTTTCTGAAAAATATGAATAGAAAGATCCTAAGCCTATTATTTCCCCTCCAGCAACAAAAAGGACCTCCAATATGGCCACGCTCCATCCTGATGCTGCTACAGAATGGGTTTCAAGTTGGGGGGGGGGCAGAGGGAATCAAATGTGCCTAGAAATTGCGTGACCCTCACAGTTACGTATTCAGGAAAGGCTATCCAACCGCAACCTCTAGAGGTTTAGAAAAGTGCATATATATTTTTGAGCAAGAACTTGGCGAGAGCTTAGAGGTGAGGAAGGAACAGTGAGCCAAAAATGCACCACCTGGAAGTATTAAAGTAGCAGCTTTGTGGCGCCTGATCACCCGGAATCACTAAAACTTTCAGGGAAGACAGTCTAAACATGTCAGGTGTGGATTTCAGTTTTCTGAACTGATTATGCTGATCTCAAATGTAGGAATCTGCAGGCAGAGAGAGAATAATATAAAAGCAGGTTTTATATGTTTTTGCTGACTGAATGGACTTCTTGGTTATCAGTAGCAGTGTGAATACTAACCACCATGATGAGGGTAAGGTCGGACATGCTTTTTCTACACTGTATATATCCATAAATGCTGTGTTGGTCACAGAGATGTGCAGTTTTTTTCTGGATGGATTTAGCCACAATAGAGTCAGTTAAATAAGAAGTTGAGAAAAATGAGTTCTGACAGCTGCAACTGGGAAAGCACAAAAGAAGGCTTCTTCAATATGGGGAGTCAGAGCACTTAAAAAGCCCTTCAGCTTTCACAGGTGCCCAGGAGTCAGTCCCCTTAATCTTTTTTGTTTAATCCTGTACCATGTTTTGCATATGTGTGTGAATGAGTTTGTAACAACCTTTTGTTTCTAATGACTTATTTCTGTTTTGTTTGTCCTCCTAGTTTATTTAAAAAATTGTAGCTCCAAGTTACCAAAATCAATCACAATGATGATCCTTCAGGTTTTCATTCCCATACTGACAACAAATTGAAAGAGATGGGTATAATAATACTGGTGATGATGCTATCAATTAGCCTCCAGTATAGACATGTCCTGGCAGGTCCTACCAAGTACTAGGCCTCTGTTAAGGTGAGCAGCCCTACTATTAGTCTTCCCTTGGGAGGATTAAGCCAGCCAGTCCCACACACAGATTATCTCATAACCTTTGACCCTGGCTGGCCAGGTCAAACAGGCCACCTCATCTGGACAAGAAGCTACTGGGTCTCTTGGGACAGGATTTGTTTAATTTAGTTGAAATTATCTCGGAGAGTTGCCCAGACTTTTTCCTGTTATTTTTCTTTAGTAAAGTATGATCTTATTTGTCCGTTTTAGAATTTTAAATGGCATGATGAAGTCCGATAATGGGGGCACCTTATAAGATGTTGACTAGAGATGAATTCCTTCGCTGGTCTAGTTAGCAGGGGGATGCAGTAGCTCAGTGGTAGTGTGCAGACTTTGGGAACTGACAAGCCAGATGTTGTAGGTTCAAACCCACTATTGGGCATCAGGAAGGACATCCAGTCTTAATCCTTCATTCTCCATCTAAGTCCATATCCACACCCACAATTTTGGGACTAATTGTGATGCATAAAAATAGTCTTGCAAAGTAATTGGGATCCTTTGCCAGAGTATATATGTATACATTTACCTATGCACACTCTCAAACACATACAGACTGGACCACAGGTTCCTTGTTATGACATTCCCAGAAGGGTAGGGATGAGTCAAAGTTGATGCCAGTCTGTAAGAGGGTTTAGCGAACACAGATGTTCCAGCCACTGGTGTTTCGACTGGGAAGGGTATGTGTGTGTTTTTTGGTTTTACGTTTTTGTCTTGTTCCTGCAGCCAGCAATGATCAATTAAAAAAGTATGAATGTCACCTTGGCTCACACCCAACAGTGAACGCCACTAACAGCAGTGAGTTCATTGTGTTGTCACTTTAGAAACAGGTAATTTATATGAAGAGGAGATAGAAGGGTGCCATAGCTCAGTAAGTAGGGCGGTCATCTAGTAATTAAATATGTGTTGGTGGATTGAGCCCCAGTCCCTGCAGAAGGCATTTCTAGGTAGTCTTGAGCAAGACATTGAACCCTTACCTGTTCCCTGAGCACCGCATGACAGCTGCACTCACTGCTCCTATGCAATAGGATGTGTTAACTGCAGAAAACAAATTATGTCGGCCTTGGTCATGTGGCAAATAACATTTCTATTCTGTGCTTGATCATTGGACTCATCAGATGAGACATGGTTTCATATTTTATGAAGTTGTTCCTTTTTTATGTGGGCATTTGATCAAATTTTTAAGTAACCATGGCTTTCACAGCTTGCAAGAATCCTTTCTCCTCGCTGAATTGTTTTTTTAGATGTGGTTCCACCTGCAGTAGATTGATGTTTAAGATTAGCTGTATATCCTTTGGAGGTGATATTTTGACTCCAACTCAGTTCTGGGCTCCGACTATGAATAGTAGATTTAGCATGGTTAAGCAGTACCATGTGTTCAGTGCTGTTGAGGCGTGTAAGCGCTAGTGGATGGGGGTTGGGGATGAGGTTTGGGTCTGTCAGGGTTTATTTTGGTTTCAGGGGGCAGTTTTCTGAGTCAGCCCTGAGGTGAGGGGCCTGTCGCTGGGCCGCTGTTGACGTGATTAGCCCCGCATTTTGGTGCCATTGCAGACATGTATCTCTAGTGCTCATTGCTGTAACCAACCCCCCATCTCCTCCCCCTCCCTCCTTCATCCCTCCTTCCTCTGGCTCTGGCTCTGTAATGAACTCCTCTTATTCATCGGCTAATGACTGCCTTTGATCTCCTGCCTAAGACCTCTGCTCTAACTACCCTGTGGGTCTCTTTCTCTCTCTCTTTCCAGCTCTATCTCTCCCTCTCGCTGCTGGTCTGTTTGGCTCTCTTCTCAATGCTTTCTCGAACATGATCACACACTTCTTGACTTGTTTTGGTCCTTCCTTCAGGGAATAGAGCTCCATCTTGCTGACCTAGACTAAATAAGAGTTATTTGAGGTGTTGGGCTCTGGCTAAGAGAGGACTTTTACATATGGTGGGAGAGTTAAAAAAAAGTAATATTATTTTGACCATACAATTAATCTGTACTCACATCTACAAGGAGACTCCGTAATAACACGGTAGACCACCCGCACAGTATGTGCCACAAAGATCATCCCTATCATGTGGCAGAAGCAGAGGCTTTATTCAAACCTCCATATACTAGCTACATGGGGAAAAATCAAAAGCTTAGAATAAAAAAAAGTCTCATGCTTTTTTTCTCTCTCGCTCTCTCTTTCTCCATTTCTCACCTCAGTCCAACAAGGTTCCTGTGGTACAGCCATCACATGCGGTCCATCCGCTCACTCCGCTGATCACCTATAGTGATGAGCACTTTGCCCCAGGGCCACACTCTGGACACCACCCCCAGGATGCCAACAACAAACAGGGTAAGTGACCTATAGGACCTAAAACAAAATGTAGGTGTCACAATAGTGCCATGGTATGTAAAGTTTCTGGTATGAGGGTTTGCGTTAGAGAGAGCTTCTATTAACTGAAAGGTCCGGGGTTAATGAACCTCTTACGTTAAAAGCATATGCCTTGCTGAAAGTGCCCCTTAACCAGCCAGCAAATCTCAACCCAATGAGGAAACACATTCTCCTTTCATAAACCAAAAAAAAGAGGATCACAAAAGCTGAACCTTACACGCCATGCTCTTTTAGAGGTAGAGTACCACTGCCCTATCCCTCAGAAAGTCATATTTCTAATACTGTCAGGCTGCAACTTGGGCAGCTCTAGCAAAACGTTTCATCAGGTCATGAGAGGCTCCACAGGATCATTAAGAGAGGAGAAAGTGTAACCTTTCACTGGTGTAGGAAAAACAGGGGCCAGCTATAATGCTATCATAGACCTGTCTCTCCTCATGCTTTTTTTCTATTTCTCCTCCAGTCCTGAGTTGAGGAGGAGAGAGGACAGACAGGATGCAGCCAATGAAGATGATGGGGCATGGAGGTTTCTGAGGAACATGCTTTAAATAGCACTGTAGAAACTGAACAGAAAGAGCGTAGAAACTCAGCTCAAGGGAATAAGGTGTATAAAGCAGCTGCTCTCTATATGTTGATAAAAATAAATCGAATGCATGAGACATTTAGTTAAATGCTCCGTTAGAAGACTTGGTAACCTAACAGAGGGAGAGAATATGCTCTTAGGCTCACACAAAAGTGAAATTAGGAAGCATTAAGAAGCCTTATAAAAAGCTTTATTAATTTGTTATTGTTCATACATATAACTAAATTTGATCTCTGCATTTAACCCATCCTTTTGTTTAGGAGCAGTGAGTAACTGCAGTGCCCAGGGACCAACTCCATTTTTACCCCTATTGCTTTGTTCAGGAGAGTATTGACCATAACATGCATGTATTTTTGATGGTGGAAGGAAGCCATAGCACCTGGAGGAAACCCACGTAGAGATGGGAAGAACATTGAAACTCTACACAGTAAAGACCTGGTACAGTCTAGGGTTTGAATCTAGGACCTTCTTGCTGTTAGGCAACAGTGTTAACTGCAATGCCACTGTGCTGCAAAAGTGCATCTGCGGTGAGACTTGGACTCACTACCTTTGAATTACTCCTCAAGTGCTTGACTAGAAGTCCAACGCAATATCCATTGTACCACAGAGCCACCTTAGGGGCTCTTAGAATGAGTTAGATTTCATTAAATTGTATCCATCTATAATACAACACATAAAGTGAAGCA
This sequence comes from Regalecus glesne, assembly GCA_900302585.1. NCBI lineage: Eukaryota > Metazoa > Chordata > Actinopteri > Lampriformes > Regalecidae > Regalecus > Regalecus glesne. Next base: position 13,460 of record OMLC01036050.1, read on the forward strand.
TTCAAGCTAATTAGAATATTGCATTGAAATGTATATTGATATCCTGTGTGAAAACCGTAGATGTGCTAACAACAAAAGAATAACGTGAAGTTTTTGATTTTTAAATTTAATGACATATTCAATCCTTACACGTGATAACTACAGAATTTTTTAAAAATGGAGATCCATCTAATGGAGACTGCAAATGAGCTCGCTCGGTATCTTTATACTTATCCATCAGTAAGCTAAACTGGAGAAATGCTTATGAAAATGGAATTTCTCCTCTCTAAAACTCACTCTCTTGCTCTTTGCATATTGACCAATCACTGTAATGCATTCCTTAGTGGGATCAGGACTTTGATCTTCTTATTAATTATGAAAAGCGATCACGGATTTTCTCATTATGAGCAATAATATACACAGAGCTGCAGTGTGGGACCGAAGGTCGAATGAGGGTCCTCCTGAACACTTTTTTTTCCTTCTTTTCAACGCGCATTGTAATTTGTTAGAAAGAGAAGACATTTACTTTCATTTGCACATTTTTAGATACACTTGGGCAACTTTTCTATACAATAAACATACAATGAGCTTTATTTTTTTATGATTAGTCCACACATTGTGAAGCTGGACACAGACTTGGATAGACCTTGGGGAATAAAGCCAGATGCCCATCTTGACCAATGGGTTTGAACACACAACATTTGGCTCATCAGTTCCTGAAGCGCGCGCTGTACCATTGAGCTACCATCGCCCCACACAATAAACACACAATGAATGTGGGTGTGTGTGTGTGTGTGTGTGTGTGTGTGTGTGTGTGTGTGTATATATAAAGACTGAGAATATGAAACTGAGCCCTTTTTAAGGGCATGAGGGGTGTGTGTATGTGTGTGTGTACATGCAAACGCACACACACGTTCATTTATTTGCTTACATGCAGTGTTGGAGATATACGTTATGGGGTGCAGGATCGGTATCATCTATTCTGCTGATAATGTCAAGGCTTTCATGTAGCAATTATCAATTTACTAGCAGATGACAGAGAAATCACAACTGCACTGGAATGATCAAAAAGAAACTACTATATAAAAATAGTAGTAAAAATTGCTCCTACTTGTTAAGTGTATTTAAAATCAAAATTTGTGGTTGCTCTAAAGAGAATTAAAAAGGCTAATTATCTTCTTAAGTTTAACAATTACATTGTAGAAAGAGTCGATCTGACACTTGCAATGGCATATTTTCGCACTTAGACTTATATAGAGGGAAAATTTCAGGGTAACAAACCTGTCTGTACTTTAAAAGTATTCTGTGAGTCAATGCAAAAACCACCAGGTAACCAGTGAAGTGATGCCAGAATTAGGATGATATGATTTTTTGTGTTTGCACTAGATAGTATCTTGAAAGCTAACACATCTGTTCCCAGTTGGAGACCTTGAAGAGGCATTTGATTTACAGTAGAATGATTTTGTATTACACCGGAGGAGAAATTAAGAAAGCTTGAATGACTGCAGAATGATAAAATATGATTATCAGACCAGTCATCCAACTAAATTTTGTGATCGTAAAGCCCCCTCAAACTAAATTGTGATTTAGAGCTGTACAAATAAATCTGACTTGACTTGAGTTTTGGAGATGGTTCATGAGTGAACATAAAAGAGGGGCATATTTTTTTCTTCACTCTAAACATCAAAGTAAGAGATGGCATGAAAGATGACCTCTGAGTCTCTGGCAGCAGCCTTTTTATATGAGCTGTTAATGCCTTATTCATTTTGAAGCAGAAATATGACATTGTGGTGGCCAATCAGTTCTGTTATGATTTGTCCTCATTAGGTTATATAAAATACCACGTTGAATCAAGTGGGCTTACATTTAGCTATAAAGATATGAGAGCATGAGAAAGACTTTGTCAAGAGTGAGTCATGGCTCAGATGGTTTTCAATATTGCAGTTTTCAAGGGGTTGACATCAGGCTGAAACAGTGTTTCGGTGCGGACGGGAACGTGCGAACATAGACAGGGTAATTAGGCACCAGAGGAGTGTGAATGACAAGGTTAACACTCCCAAGCTCTCTGGCGTCCTCCTCTCCACCCCTGCTGCCCTAAGAAGGGCCCTGAGGAGTGCGAGGTGGTGGATTACTGGGCAGGGGGTAGTGCAGTGCACGCTAGGAATCCAGTGCTGCTACACTGGCTTTGGAGATATAAGCCCCCTGCTAGCCATGGTTCTCCTGGGAGGGAGGCCCCTTTAGACTGCAGCCTAGAGAGAAAATGGGGAAGAGAAAAGAGGAGAAAAGCCAGCCTCCAAGAGGGATTAGAAGATGGTGCTAATCTTGAGGCATTGCCCTGTTCTTGTGTGTGTTTGTGTGCAGGTTCATATGTTCAGTATACATGGATATGGGTTGTAGTATTTGAGTATGGACTTGGTCTTGAGTCTGCAGTTTCAAAGAATCATTCTCAACTTCGACTTCACAGGATAAGTACTGAGCACTCGGATGTGCAGACCCATAATCAAATTTGAAGACGGGTCGAGGACGGTAATCTTATTTTTTTCTTTTCTAAATTAGTAAGAAAGAAAGAAGGGGGGATAACTCAGTGAGTAGAGTGGTCATCAGGTGATCAGAAGGTTTTGGGTTTGATCCCCATACCTGGAGAGAAGCGTTTCAAAGTGTCCATGAGCAAGGCACTGTTCCCTTAACTGCTCAGCCCTGTGATGGACTAGTGATATGTCCAGGGTGTTTCCCCATCTTTGCCCAGTGAGTATTGGGATAGGCTCCAGTTAGCCATGACCTGACTTACGATAAGTGGTTGATGATGAATATGAAAGGAAAGGAAAAGTCACTTTATTTGGTCATTGGATTCTTACAATGAAATGTGTCTTTTGCATTTAACCCATCCTGTCCATCCTAGGGGTAGTGGGCAGCTGCAGCACTCGGGGAACAGTTAGGTGTTCAGTGCCTACTCAAAGACACTTTAACTTGCTTTCTAAACTTCCCTTGTTGTCAATAAAATGCAATCTGATCTATTTTTTTTAATGATTGATTTATGTATCTGAGCCAATGTATAATTATAATATGAAACATTCTCTCCAGGGCAGGAATAATTAATAACTATCATTGTGTTGGAAAATTTCAACTTACCATAATGATAGACCAGTGCAGTTACAGTCATGGTGTTTAATTGGACATGGACTGTACTGCTGTTGGTATTGACATGAATTTGGACCTGAATGAATGACCAGAGTTGGACTTGCCACTTTAAAGTCTTGAACATCGCTCAGACTCAATAAACTTTGGTCTCAGATTTGACTTAGACTCGCCCCTCCTCAAGGACTTGGTCTGGACTTGGTTTCGCCCTGGGTGGTCTTGACTGCAAGACTGTATTCTAGTTGCAAACTTGGTTTTCTCTCAACATATAAAATATCATATTGGAGAGTAAATCTTAACGGAAGCATTTTTAAGAAGACTGTAGTTGGATAGAGGCATTTTGTTTTCATCATCAGCCCGCAGCGTCAGTCCTCATTGCGTCTCAACTCACAAACCAGAAGCTTGGAAAATAAAAATCCGAAAGATATGGGCTACATAAAGGATCTGGATGTGAAGATTGATTGCCAAACCGTTCAAGTCGGTGTCCTCACTAAAAGGAAAGCTGCTGGACCTGCTGCAGACAGTTTTAGTCAATCACGTATACACAATGGAGGGATAGGCAAAAAGGGATCCGGTTGTGTACGGTTTGATCAGGACTTGTGCATAAGCAAAGAGGCATTCATTTTGGTTTACAGTGAGTTCAGCATGAGAAATGTGAGGGTCAGTGGTCATTGTTTGACATGTTTAAAAACATTTATCTTAAAACTTGCAAATGCATATGTCCTATTGTAAAATGTACACATTTTAGTTTAATGTGTGCAATCTCCCATTTGCATACCAAGGACTTAATAAGACTCTGTCTCTATTGTCTCTCTGTAGGTATGCCAAGGCATCACCCCGGACCAGACATGCCCAACTTCTACTCCCTGTCTCCTGGGGGAGTGGGTCAGATCACCCCACCACTTGGATGGTGAGCATCTCTCACATGGATACACACACACACACATACCAAAGCCCCCCCCCCACACACACACACACATGTGTGTGTATGTGTGTTCCAACATATACATGCATGGCTCGTATAAATGACTAGTGTTGCCATGAAGTAATTATGTCTTAATTTCTTCTATTATTTTCCTTGATCGGATACACATTCTCTCCCTGACTATGCTAGCCAATGGCATTAAAGGGAGAAGTGCAATCCTCCTCCACCCATCTAGAGAAAGAGGTGTGCTTCAGGCGGTTCCCCTCCAACCACTGCTGAGGCAGCTTCACCCACATGTGCTTCTCTGTGTGGCCATCACAAGTCAAACACATCACCATATGCGTGCCCCTGCATAACCATGTGGCTGCTTATCCCCTTCAGTGATTTCTGGAAGTACTTCACTTCCAGCTACACTATGTATTTGTAAAGCATCACTTCTCAAGATCTTTCTTTCTTCACTCTTTTGCCTGCCTACTATTCCATTTTTTGAAATTCTCACATTTTTTTCACTATGTTTTTCTGTTTCAATGTAATTGTTTCTCTATCAGATTCTCTCTCTCTGTCTCTCTCTCTCTCTTTGTCTCTCTCTCTCCCTCACACACTCTGTCTCTTTCCTCCCCTCGGTCTTATATCAACATAGTACCGGTAATAAACAATGATTTAGACACGGAGTAAAACCAGGTGCGAGGTGCAGGATCAGGTGTTGATATCCTTATTTTATTTGATGCTCCATTTGTTAGCCAACTTGGAGTGGGAGTACATCTGTAAAGGGTTACACTCAGCCCAGTAGGTAAACAAAGAGAATCACAACCTGTGAGTACCACCCTCAGGGGCATTATATCCACTTTTGTTGGGGATGACACTTATGAGCATTCAGACAAACAATTCAACGTCTGCCAGCATCCATGCATTTCTTTCCTAGAAATTTAGTTGTGTTTACGTGTGCCATGCTGTCAGATGTGTGAAATGTGTGATGCATATCATTTACCTCTGCTGCCTATTTCATTGCTGAGGTAGCTTCTAGGGGCACACATCCATGAAAAACGCTCGCTGTTGTCCTCTATTTAATGATAATCAAAATGTCTTACGTGCAATGTTTTCACAGGTTCTCTCACCATATGGTGCCAGGCCCCCCGGGTCCACACGCCACAGGGATCCCCCATCCAGCCATCGTCAACCCGCAGGTCAAACATGAGCCTCAGCATGAAACAGATCTCATGCATATGTGAGTTCCTTCAAAGAAAATACCACTGCAAAGCTCGCACACATACACACTGACATATGCGTAGAAAGACGCATTTTCACATCTTTTAAAAGCTGATGTCACTACCCATCCCACCCACCTCACATCATCACTCTGGAATCAAATGTTTTCAGGTAATTGTGTACTCCAACATTAAGACTGGTCCACCTCACCAAGCAGACTGGTAGTCACAGTCTTGTTCCTATTCCCTTGATGTGAGGAGATAAACAGTAAGGGACCATGCTCTGCTGATAACATGCCCATGCTTCATTTGGCTTCGGGGATCACAACACACTTGGACAGCAGCTGATTACAGGTTCAAGATCAGCGCTTGGATAAAGTGACTCCCTCTCTTTAGTGCAAAGTGCTTTGAGGATCCTCAATGTGATTTTTGCTTTAGATACCAATTTTAGCTTAATTATTTATGCACACTCTTATGCTGTTTTTATCAAAATGTTTATTAGAAAGTAAGTCAAGAACTGGAGCTGCCGCATTTGGTTCGTGGTGATTGCCAATGTACTGTGGCGGAGAGGGATTGGTTGCCATTACTGGTGAAGTAATCTCAGTGCTTGAAAGACTATGACTGTGCAACTGCACATGATCAAAAGCGAGTGCAGGGGCCCATGGCGTGGTAACCCCTCTCACGCAGCCTCACTGCTGGTTAAGAGCAACCAGACCCTTGTGGCTTTCACTGTAATAATGCCCACCCCCCTCTACTGTCATAATGTTGGCCTCCTTTATTTTTCTTTTTTATTCTAAAAATTCATTTTACCATCAATCTTTTCTTCATCATCTTTACCTCCGTCCCTGTGTTTTTTTCCTCTATTGTTTTGACAGGAAACCCCAGCATGAACAGAGAAAGGAGCAGGAGCCCAAAAGACCGCACATCAAGAAACCACTGAACGCCTTCATGCTCTACATGAAAGAAATGCGAGCTAACGTGGTCGCTGAGTGCACGCTGAAGGAGAGCGCCGCCATCAACCAGATCCTTGGTCGGAGGGTAGGTAGAGTCCCATCTCACTGGCACATTGTTGTAGTCTGCTGTTGTTTCAGATAAATGGCTCAGACTTCATGCTCCCATGTGTAGAGGGGAATTAAGAAATTTGGGCCTTGAAAGATAGCCCACACAGCCTCTACAATTGATTTTTTTTAAAGCATCCAAAAAAATGCTCTGTAATAAGCTGGTTGTGATTATCTTAACGATTTCCCTATTATATATTTTTGCTAGTGCAGATAACAGAAACGGATTGCCTGCCTAACTATTTTAACTGACATTTAATCAAATTGGCTTTAATAAAATGTGCCTGGATAATGGCATGGTTGGAAATGACAAAATTTGTTCCTTTTGAGGATTCGGAAAGGAGTGGGACCACAGAGCCATGTTAAAAGCCTTAACGAATAGTCCTAGCAGTTGAAGCAGTCAGCCACAGCAAAGCCTCATTTGTGGTGCCACATGGGGTAATTGCTGGCTGACATAGTTAGATTTTTTTTAAAGCCACTAAATTGGAACCAGTGGTTTGATATGGAATCAAAGTTGGGTTTTTCTTCCCCTCTCGCTTCTTCTCACTGACTCTTGTGCATGTTAATCTCTTTATCATATTTCTTCCTTATTCTTTATTCTTCTCCTGCCTTCCTTTTTATTCCTATATGTTTTTGTACAACAAATGTTTGGAAGTTGAAAAGGATTCTTACCCCAATGCCCCTTCTGGAAGGAATATGACAAGTGTGAGCTGGTAACTGACTGTGAACTGAATTATCTCCCTCTCCTCTTCTTTTCTTATCTCCCCTCCACTGAAAACAGTGGCACGCTTTATCTCGAGAAGAGCAAGCTAAGTATTATGAGTTAGCCCGCAAGGAACGGCAGCTCCACATGCAGCTCTACCCAGGCTGGTCTGCCCGAGACAATTATGTAAGTATAAACAGTACAGATTGGCAAAGGGAGAAGTGTGTTTGTGTGTGTGCATGTCTGTTTTAGTTGAGTTACCTCGAGACAGTTGGTACCAGCTAGGTGGTAGACTTTGCTCTTAAAATAGTACACAATGGTGACACTAGTTGACCCAGGCCTGGTTCGTGCTAATGGAGTCCATTGATTGGCCCATTGTTTTTCACCTTATGTGTAATTCATAGTGATCTGATTCATTGCTATATTGTCATCCTTACACAACTGGATAATAGTATCATGTGTGCTGTCATTGTGACAGTGACATAAAAAGTGCCCTATAATGATAATGTTACTCTTTGATATTCCATATCGGCATGGAGCTTTGGATACGTAAAAGCAACCATGACATTGTCTAGGGATTCATTTGCTGTGTGTTGAAGATAAATTAGGATGGTAGTATCACACAAACAGCGGTGCACTAGAACATCAACCTTTTATACCTGCAGGCTTTTTTTGTGGTAAAACTAGGATATTTTGGTGGGTCCAGGCCTGATGTGTTCATTTCCCCACCCATATTTTAGAATATGTGTTCTGTAGATCACGTTGACTGCTTGTGTAGTATGTCTGGTGTGTTAGAAATTGTGAGAGTGCCTGGTGTTATAAAAAGTGTGGCTCCAGCACTCACATTCACTCCTCCACCAAAGTGCTTTGTGGTGTTTATCTGCCTCCCCTCAGACACCGGCAGCATCCCTCTCCTTCTGCCTCCACTGCTCCACTGCCAAGTTGCCTCGCTGAGGGAAACGCCATTGTACAGAGCTCCCAGTGAAGCATAGCACTGTACAGAGCTTCACTTAGCACCAGTTAGCCCATTTTCAGTTTGATTCTTAGCTTTGTTTACCACAGTCCTGTCTGCATGGACATAACAAAATAAGCTTCTTCACAGGAAGGCTCAATACTTGGTATCACAATAATATGAAAAAAAAACATGTAAGTTAAGCTTTTAGACCCAGAAAAAAACATCAACAGAAATTATTTCTGAATACAGACCACGTATCATATTTGAAAACCCCTTGATGGCCTTGATAGTATGGAGTATTCATAATAGCTTCACTCTGTACATTCTCTTCACCAATTCTCTCTCTCTCTCTCGCTCTCTCTCTCTCTCTCTCTCTCTCTCTCTCTCTCTCTCTCTCTCTGTCTCTCTCTCTCTCTCTCTCTCTCTCTCTCTCTCTCTCTGTGTCTCTCTCTCTCTTTCTCTCTCTCTCTCTCTCTCTCTCTCTCTCTCTCTCTCTCTCTCTCTCTCTCTCTCTCTCTCTCTCTCTCTCTCTCTCTCTCTCTCTCTCTCTCTCTCTCTCTCTCTCTCTCTGTCTCTCTCTCTCTCTCTCTCTCTCTCTCTCTCTCTGTCTCTCTGTGTCTCCCTGTCTTTATTTCTTTCATTCCCTCTATGTCTTTGTCTCTCACTTTCTCTCTTTCGTTGGAATAACAGTGTTAGCAGCCATGATAATTATCAATCT
>OMLC01036051.1:0-11014 GCA_900302585.1 Regalecus glesne
GAGGAAGAATATAAGCCCTTTTAGGGTAAGGGGCTTGTGCATGCTTTAGCACCTGTGTGAGATTATGTGGAGGAACAATGACAGGGTAGGTTAGTAGTTGTCCCACAATAGAAATCCTTTTATTTATTCTGCATTTTTTTCCTGGTGTTTTCCTCGTAGACATGCATCCCAGTATTGTGTAGGGCTGTGTGTGTGGGGGGGTTGGGTGTGTGTGCGTACGTGCATGTGTATGCAAGGCTCTCAGTCTGACACTCTGGCTGTTGGGAAGGAGCCATCTGATTGTGAACGCGTGCCAACGAGAGCAGAATGTCATTATGAGTGGAGGCTGCTGCGGGCCCTGCCACCATCACAGGGAATTCATCACCACAAGTGATGATGATAATGGACTCTGCCGCAAATGACTTTGGATGAGCAGTGTTTTTGGCAAGCGGCACAGGGGGGGCTCTGACAGGCATTTTTCTCCTCACCCCTGAATGAAAGGAAAAAAGGAAGGGGAGAGGAAGAAGAAGAAAATGAAGGGTTGCAGTTGTGAAAATAGTGGATCAGAACCAGACTGGACAGCGTGTTTGTAGGACACATTAATACAGACATAACAAAGGCCATAGCATTACCATGTGGACAGCAGCTCATAAACATCTCTTGTAAACAGCAGGTACAACATGATGGAAAGATACTGGGAAAAGTACAATCCAGGGAAAGTGAATGTCCCCATTTGCTGTGTATGTGGTTGTAAAGTTAAATATTGTGGCACTAGCACCAAGGATGCTTTTTCTCCTCGGTAAAGAGAAAGCTGTTCCTGGAGGAGGCTTAATAGATTAGTCAGATTAGTTTGGATAATGTCAGTAGAATCTATGCACATGAGTGGAATCTGCTTTTAGACAAGACCAAATGTGTTTGTGAGACATGGCTTGGATATCCATCCACACAGCACCCCCTCCCCCCTCAGGAAGACCGGGAGAGAGATAGACCAGCGTAAACCTGTGAATTTGTTTGAAACTGAATGCCATGGGGAATGATTCTTGTTCCATCCATCCAGCATCAACCGCTTATCTGAAGCCAGGTCCTGGAGTCAGGCTGATTCCTGTTAATCAATATAAATCTTTTATGGAGGAGGAGCGTTTTCGGCTTTTATCAGAACAGGATAGTTGAGAGGGAGACAGGAGAGCCAGGGGGGAGACAGGGGAGGACATGTGGCAAAGGGGCTGGGTCGGATTCAGACCCGGGCCAGTGCAGTAAGGACTGGGCCTCATGTGGCAGGCGCTCTACCAGGTGAGTCACTCTGGTGTCCCCAGTCAGCGTAAAACCTATTGATGAGAGTTGATGACTAGCCGATGTGAAGCGGTTAAAAGCTTTGCTGTTCTGCTAAACGACCGAGCTCCACACTTTGTCCTGAGCTTCCCAGGATACCTGGTTGGGTGAAAACAAACTGCTGTGATGGCTTTGAATTACGTCACAGGTGTCCGTGAGCATTCCCCGTTCCACCTGATGACAGTTCCTACCACAATACAAACAGCCTTTGTTTAACCAATCCTGTTCTGTCATTGGCTGTCTCTGTCTTGCTCTTCTGGGAACCTGGGGATTCGGGAAATAATCGGCTCACTTTGCCAGAGCGGTTAAAGCAAAACTCATCCGCTGCTGAGCTGCTGAGCACCACCTCTGCAGCAGGAGGCAGCCATGGGGCAGGCAGGGGAGGAGACATGACCAGCCAGTCGTCATGGAGAGACATGTCAGGCCTCATTATGGGAGCCAGCACAAACAGAAGCCGATGTGGCAGCAGCCACATATCAGTGTAACCTCGTGTTTCCTGACCAAGTAGCTACTGCAAATCCGTAACGCCTCATTAAGACTACACACATTAAGCAGGAAACTTTGTCACCAGATCAAACCGCCGCTCGCCGAGGTGAAGGCACAGCCTCGTGCTAATCGAACAGAAGGTGCGACAACATGACGGTGAACCATTGGCCACGTGACTAGCTCCCCTTTCTCTTTTCCCTTTTACATGATGCAGCGTTCTGACACGCAGTCAAGGCTGCACCCCCACTCAGCCATTTTAATTGGTTAAAGAGCTCAAACTGACAAACAAAGAGAAGCTGTCACAGTCTCCCTTTTAGGGATGCCTCGGCCTCGCCTGAGAGGGCCGTCAAGTCGCTCTGCCTGTCATGCAAAGCATCTTTCAGGGTTTGTTTACCAGGCACGCGCTGCAGCGCCTATTCTCTGGCTGCTAATGTGACAGTTGCACTCTGGCTTTCAGTTCAGTGGACATGTTGTTTTGGAGAGAAAGCAGGAGGATGGTACCCAACTTATCTGATTACCGATGATGTACATCAACACATCGCCTGACTTTGTGACGAGACAAGATATCGTCTCGCCTCAGAAATCGCAGCCGAGTGAGAGCAGAGGATGCTGGGTAGCGGTAAACAAGGGTTGACTGACATGGCGGCAGACAATTTTTGAGGCCCAGCTGAAGATCCATGCCACATGCATGTCCCTGTTCCAAGGGACAAGCACAGAATGAGACACCATAGCTAAAGTCGGTGGTCACAGTACACATGAAGACGACCCATTCACAGCACCCGACCAACCACTGGCTTTATAGAGCCTGATGTGCCATCTGAGTGCACTGATTCGACCTGTAACGGATGTGGAATGCTTTCGGATAGATTGGCCAGATCGACCTTGATTTGGGTGCCATGGCAAACTTTAAAAGCTAAAGAAGCCATTATGGATTCCTTAGATGGCAACGGTAGATGAAAACAACCTGTCGTCCAACGACTGGTGAACGCTTGCAAACCTCATGTGTGAGGAGACTGACCTTTGAATGTGGGGTTTTTTTTCTACTCAGAACCAACAAGGTGAATGTTGGCCCATGTTGATTTCTGAATAATCACTGTTGTCCCGAGTGTTGCTTAATAACCGGGCATGTTTACGCTGTACCTAGTGGTCGTAGTTTTGTGACACGCTGTCAAAGCAGTCAGCACTGCTGTCTCACAGCCAGAGGGCCTGGGTTTGAACCCTGACCCAAGTCCTCTCTGTGTGGGGTCTCTATGTTCCCCCGTGTCTGTGTGAGTTTACTCCCACCATCAACAAGTCATGCATGTTAGAGTTCCTACTCCTGCCTGTGCCCCTGAGCAAAGTAGTAAGAAAAGAACTGGAGAAGGTCCGTGGGGGCTGCAGCTGCTCACTGCTCCTGTACGGCACGATGAGTTGGATGCAGAGAACACGTGTCATTGTAATAAAATGACCAGGAAAAGTGACTTTCCTCTTCACCGAGTCTTTACCCGTAGATAGCATTTCGGATCCTCTACACTTCATGCACCTGTCCGCAGACACGCTCATGGCTGTGCTGATGTTTGAAAGGAAGAAACAAAGCCACTTGTGTCCTCTGCATCTAACCCATCCTATTGCCTCGGAGCAGTGAGCAGCTGCTGCACCCTGAGACCATCTCCAGTTCTCCTCTTATTACTTTGCTCAGAGGCACAGGCAGGAGTGTTCAGCCCAACATGCATGTCTTTGAAGGGTTTGCAAATCTGCCCTATAGATCACCAGATGCTCAGGTAAGTTGATGCCCAAAACAAACCGAGAGTAAAGCTGTGGTTTGTGGGGGTTTCACTCGTGGCCAAATGTAGTCTCATATTACCATGCATATGGTAATCCTCTCCCACCTCTCCTATGATGATTTATTCATCCACGGGTAACTCTTCATTCCTTCAGCGTCCTGTACTCTTGTGTTTGTTGTGGTTGGCTAATGCCATGGGGACCTACACTAGTTGTACCCAGCCGTAATCCCAATTTGCATTGCATATGTTCCAGAAAGGAGCCCCACAGCTCAATCTCGAGACCCCACACACACACACACACACTCCTGTGGCAGGGGTCCATTAATATGCATTTCTTTGCTAAAAGCTCAGGAGTGACCTACATGACAAGGTTCAGTATACACTCCAACTGTGTGCTATACTTGTGGGACCCTGCCAGCCGTGTTACCTTAATTAGTATCTTCCTGGCACTTGCATATTTGTCGAGTGTCTGTTGAACCCACCTGCACGCTGGCATGCCCGGGTCATCGTAGGTCACTACGGTCACTCCAAATGGCTGGCCCCGACAGCCCCGGAACATCTCCACAGCCGAAGAAATGGCTGCCATTAGCCAGCTGAGGAGGCCAGCTAACTGCCCAATTAAGCGCACACAAACTCCTGCGGTGATTTCCCAAAGTGGGTCGGTGATGATCCTCCAGCCCACGTCCCCAGGTAATGCTGAGGTCCACCGACCAAACCTATCCGTCAACAGACTCGTTTGCTTTCTTCTCCTCTGACCTGATTAGCATAGCAGCTGGCTAACACAGTGCTCAAGTTCAAGAGACGTGCTGACACTGTTGTTCTTCCCTCTCTTCAGGCCGTAACCAACAGTAGACGTGGAGAAAAGATGAGTCAACATTGACTTTACAGCTTGGCTCCTCTGGTGTGCTCCTAAAAGTATCAGTGGAAGTGCTTTTGAGCTCAGAAAGTTACAAGATGTTAGTGACCGCTTGAGGCGAAGTGTTGCTGACACTGTGTGCCTGTTCGTTCTTCGTCAAAGAGGACGTTAGCATTTCCAATGCTAAAGGACAGCTGTTGCTGGCAGGCCTCTTTCTCACAGGCGGAGGCACCACCGTTGAGGGCAGTAATCTGTCAGGGCTGCAGACTAGCCAATGTGCTCTGGCCCCAGGTAGAGGCAGAGGAACATGGCTCCCAGCTCTATGCATAGCAATGAGGCCTGACAGATGTAACAATCCCTCTGTGGCTCTACAGCCTCAGTGTGCTGTGTGTTGTTTGGCTTTCTCTGCATCCCCCCTCCAACACTTTTGAATGCCTCCGTGATGCTAAGCTGCTGGAAGGGTACATTCATGCAGTTTGGTTAGACAGCCTCACTGTAGTCCAGGCATGTGATGCCATCACTTTGCACATATCCCTCTCCAACTCAAAACTTGAGACAAATGGTTACTTTGTTCCTCCCTGTATTCTGCATTGGTCTGATTACAATGTTAAAAGACCACACAAAGAAAACCAATAAGACACAGGGTTTACCCCAGTCACAGCTCATTCCTACTGCCGATGCAGTTTGTAGATACACGTAGGAGCTGCACTGCCATAGCAGCCCTGGTCTTTTACCACCTGCATTAATCATGAGGTGGGAAACAAGACCCTGGTCCTCAGGCTGTGAGAGATGAAGCTGTGTATGAGGTGTCCATCCATGTGATTACTTATGCTTGAGATTTGTGGGAACCACTGTGGCGTTTGGACACACGGGCTGTGGAATGAGAGTAGGTTAAAAAATAACACGATCACTTTGATATCACATTTCAGTGTTTTCCTCATGAATGCTACGTTTCCAGCGCGGTTTCTAAGACTTCTGAGTAGATTTGGGAACATTGATTTGAATAATAGACTGCCAGACATTTTGCTGCTTCTCTGAAACAGGCTGACCGGAGATGTAACTGTTCCTCTGTATCCGTCTACTGAGCAGAGATGTGACAGTTGGCATGAAGGTTGGTCCAAACTGTCGGAACAGCTTCGGCATCGTTCTCCAAATATGGAAACTTATATCACCACATGTTTTTAAGAACACTAAAGAGCAACTAAGATAGCCTTATTCTCTCTCTTTCTCTCATACACACACACACACTCACACACAAGAGACTTAGCTGACTTACTCTGTCTCTTTAAATAGACAGTATTTCAGAAATTAACTCATCATTTCACCAAGCTTCAGCTCTTACACTCGCTTCTAATCCAGTTGGATTCACATGTGCCTTTGTCCAGCAAGAGAAAGGCACACGACTGTTGAAATGCACAATGCCATCCCAGCGCCGAAGGACATGATTAGGACTGCAGCCAGGAAACTTGGCATGATTGGGTGTCCCAACTTAGCAGCCATCGATGACTTTCCCCAAATGTAATAGCGTCTCCATAAAGTTTGTCATCCCATTAGATTCAGTGCATCCATGCGCTGGAGATTTGTAAATGTCAGGAAGTGTGAAGGAGAGGGTCTAGAATAACTGAACATAAACACTGAGGGCTGTCACAGAAGGAGACGATGTTTAACACCACACATAAGGACATAAAGCAAATTAACATGAGAATGGGGGTATGAATGCGGAGCCTGTCCTACTCCTTGATTTAGCTAAATATGCTAAGGTCTTCCTGATTACAACCACAGTAATTTCCATCACTGCTGCTGTCGTTTAAACAGTCACATGGTGCAAATCACTAAGCTGCGGAGCTTTTTTTCCAGGCAGGCCTGCAGCTATAATGATTTCTGTAATTATCATATATGTTTTCCTAATCAGCCAAAAGTCCCATCCTAATGAAAGCAACAATGAATGGAAGATCATTCAGTTGCTTTGCAGGATAATCTTCAAAAGCTGAGTATATTCCTCATTATGTTGAGGGACCTTCTCTCCTATGTACAAAGGTTTACCTGGCTCACTCAGATTTTATATTTACTATGATACTACTAATAATGATGATAATAATGATAATTATTATTATTCATCCAACTTTTCACAAAATGTTCTCCTAATTCTTCACTAATTCTCGAATGCTGCTTGTCTATAATCAAGACAAGGTCAGATAAGATATTCCTATATTAGGAGACATTTGCAGTGTTGCCACAGTGAAGTGGGAAGCAGAACAGAGGCATAAAAAGGCAATAATATAAGCATGGTAAACCGTACCAAATAGGAACAGTATTTACAGTGTAATCACAAAATGGACCCGCAGTTAAATGTACGTAGTTGCACGGGTAATTATTTATATTGCACAGTGAGGTCATATTGCATTTATATTGCACATCTTTTAGAAAATATGGGTATTGCAAAGCTTTAAGATTGCTTAATACATGCAATGCCATGAATGATACTGATGAAGGAGATGCTCTTCATCACTTTTGATACGGTTCAGTGTCTGCTGCCTGTCTGAATCCATGTGGCTGTTTGTAAAACCGAGTGTGATCCCGGCTTTGATGCAACACAGCCCTGAAAGATGCCCTCTTCTTTGTTTGTCACAACTCTATGGCCATACATTGACGAGAGACATATTGTAATGATAAAATAAGCCATTTTCTAAATCCTGCACATTTGTAGACCACAATTGACAGAGTAAGCACCATGTAGACTGCATTCTGTTCATAATATATTTTTAACCTAGAACCTAGAAATGTATTTTACTACAAGCCAACTATTGACTTCTTTCTAACTACAATGCAGGCCTAAGTCTATTGTTGCAGTTGTATAGTCTTCACATTACATCACATTAATTTCCAGTGGTACTTAAAATGATTCAATCTCTTAATGTTAAGCTTGGATAAAACGTGTTCCATACCTACTGATGTCACGTGTAAAATTTAAAAAGCTAACATGTTGAGGGCCAGCATGGCTCAGAAGGTAGAGCAATCAGCTAGTAATCAGAAGATTGGTGGTTTGAACCCTGCTTCCTTCAGAGACCGTGTCGAAGTGTCTTTGAGCTAGATACTGTAACCCGAATTACTTGGGACAGCATGGAGATTAGCCCGGTGGCTAATTCTGGTATATTTGCATTCTAAATGTTTATTAATATACACTGTCCCCATAAGGGAGAGGATGATGATTGTTGTTGTTGTTATTTTGTGTTATTCATGAAAGTTCTCAGAGTTGTGATTTATCAGGACAAAACCTTCCTCAAGGAGGACATATCTACACTTGGCTTTAGACTTTGCCCTTTTCAACTCAATCCTTGAAGCATCCACTTTCCTACAGGGGCTAGGCCATCGATCTGACATCAGATGACATCTCTCTGACTGGAAGAGGTTTTCTTTTTGGTCTCAATGTGGATATCATCCTCTCAGAAATGCACTTAGTTAAAGGAAGCTATAAATCCAACAGTGATTATCACTTTGGGAAATATACATTTTGTGTCATTGTTTTTATGATTCCCAACAGTGAGCAAGGCTTTCCATTACCAAAGCATTCAGCTATCAGCTGCCTTCGCTTGATCTGTGAAACTTAAAAGAAGGTCTCGCCATCTGTTACGTGTGTGGCCATGTCCAAAGGACCATGGTTCCAAGTATCCTAACAGGCCGAGCGCTAAAATGTGTGAACCACAAGCCTGCTGATCTGAAGTGATGATTAGAGGCTTGGAAACGCCACACGTGTCACTTGACACTGAGAAATAAGACTTCTTTGAAGGTTCTTCCAACCTCAACAGGGAGCCAAGTAGTACTTTAACTAGAATTATTATTATTATTATTATTATTATTATTATTATTATTCGTAGTGGAAGTAGTAGTAGTAGTATTTTTATTACTACTATTATTGTTGTTATTATTAACAAAACCATATTTTTAAAGAGTTCTTTGTGTTACTCTAAAACATCAGCGGTTCACAGAAGTACTGTCAGTATTTAGGAATTCTTTATAAAGGGGTTCATCAAGGAACCTTTTGGGGTTCTCTCGAGACTGTGATTTGAAGAAGCCCGTCAAGTTCCTCCAAGTCGTTTTACATTTTACAGTTTAGGAGACCCTCGTTATCTGTTCTCTCCCCTTGAACATGAAACCGAGATGGCTTACTCATTCGGCAAAATGTGACCTCCTATGGAGGTGATCTTGTCAGAATGTTTTACAAAATTTTCAAACTGAATGAGCAAAATTGATTCCAGATGACAGCTTCAAATGAGAGGGTTACAGACTCATTGTCTAGGTTTTGCCTTGTGCTTCATTAGTCATCACCATCGGCTGAGCACAAGCTTTGCATGCCCCCGTGATTCACACTGGCACTTAACTGAGTCCCACATACGCTCATGCCTCAAATGTTTGCTACTCAGCTGTACAGACTCGAGTGATTTCTTAGAAAATTGGGTAAAATGTACTAAGCCCCACGCTGAATCTTGACTTTGATCACAGTTTCTTTACCGAGAGTGTGAACATCACGGCTCATACAGCACATGCTCCCCTGCCAGCCTGAGATGTGTTATTTAGCCTTCATCTACGTGAGGATGACTGAGCATGTCTCGTTCTCCTCACCAGAGCTCGGCTCCACATTCACAGTTACAAACTTTCACAGCTGGGAGCTGCCATTTATAACTAGAGCCAACTATACAATTAGCGAATATGTGCCGGGGTCAAGTGCCATGCTCAAGGGTACCTCAATAGCCATCATAGACAGAAGGGTAATTGTTTCTCATTGACACTCCCACCGATCCAGTTTCTCCCAGGCTATGTCAGGATTCAAACCGGCAAACTTCCAGTTACATGGCTGTATCTCCATTGCTGTGTAATGGAATGCAAGTGTCTCTAAAACCAGGCTAAGGGGTTAAAGAAGTGTGTGTCTATTCTATCTCTGACTGTTATGACTGGTGTTCGTTCAGATGCTCAGGGTACTTAGAGGATTTCACTGTGTCCCTCATAGGTCAAGTCCAGTCGAATAGCTCATTTTCACAAGTTACAAATCTGCCCCTCCATCTGTCCATCCATCGCCAAGAGGAGCCGGTCCCTCTTACTCTGGTTCTTTAATAGATCGAAGGAACCCTTTGTTTGACCATGGTGGTCCAGTGGTCAGTAGCACTGCTGCCTCACAGCAAGAGAGTCCTGGGTTAGAATCCCATCCCAGGGCCTTTCCATGTGGAGTCTGCATGTCCACCCTGTGTCTGTGTGGGTTTCCTCCCACCATCAACAAGACATACATGTCAGGGTTCATACTCTTGTGCCCCTGAGCAAGGCAGTAGGAAAAAGAACTGGAGTTGGTCCCTGGGCACTGTAGCGGCACACTGCTCCTATACAACAGGATGGGTTAAATGCAGAGAACACATTCATTGTACAATGCAGCGTCATTAGTCGGTGTTAATTAGCCGGTTATTTTATTTTACCCACAGGGTAAATTTTGCTATTCTAACCATCCTGTTGTATAGGAGCAGTGATCTGCCACCATGCGGTGCTCAGGGAGCAGTTAGGGGCTCAGTGTCTTGCTCAAGGACACCTTGACATGCTTTCTCCATGACTAGGGATCGAACCTGCAACCCTCCGATCACCAGACAACTGCTCACTGAGCTATGGCGCCCCCTAATGAACGTACTATTTCAGGATGTATGTGTCACATGCACTGCAGCTCAGTGGTCAGCCCTGTGGTCAGGCAGTCCGAGGATCCTGGGTTTGACCCCCAGCCCCCTGTATGGACTTTGTTTCCTGTGGTTCCCAAGTTTCCTCACATATGTATGTCAAGATGGTTAAAGGCGCTGGCCAGTCCAGGGTGTTGTGCTCTCTCCCTCTCTGATGCATGCTAGGGAAGACTCCACCACCATGACCCGGGGCTGCACTAGGTCGGCACAAAGCACGACTGACTAAAGGAATAATTACAGTGCAAGTTGTCTACAAAGCTTGGTGCCGGCATAGTAGCAGGACGGGTTTGATACAAGTGGCTCCTTTCTAGCTGCACCATTCTGCAGTGTGTCTGATGAGGCAGCGGGATGAAGTGGTTTGTTGTCTGGTCTGACCAGATGGATGTAAGCTGTGATTAGAACCAATTAAGTCCCCCCCAGAACAAACTAACTTTCCCATCGTTAATGCACATATTTTACACCTCATTAGATACATGATGATTGGAGGTAAAGGGGGGAAAAAAGGAAGTCATTTGCATTTTAGATTCACAATATGCTCAGGATTGGAATGCAAGAAATGCAGAGAGGAGGACAGGGATGACAGACAGTGGCTCAAACACTCCAGGCCACATCTGTGTGTGCTGAATGAGCTTCGGGAGGTGACACATGACTTCTTTTCATAATTAACTCTGAAATATTTTTCTGTTGTCCTTTGTGTGTGTGTGTGTGTGTGAGAGAGAGAGAGGGGGAGAGAGAGGGAGAGGGGGGGGGAGAGAGAGGGAGAGAGAGGGTGAGAGAGAGGGAGAGAGAGAGGGGGGGAGAGTGAGAGAGAGAGAGAGAGAGAGAGAGAGAGAGAGCGAGAGAGATGGAGAGACTTTGAGGGACAATGAATGAAAAATGGTAAAGGTGAG
>OMLC01036055.1:0-10327 GCA_900302585.1 Regalecus glesne
ATTGCGTCTCGGTTGCTATCAAACCCCTGAACACACTGCGGCAAAAGTTGGTCCCCCCCAAGGCACAGGTCCCCCGGCACAAATAGAGTAACGTAGTGTACGCTGTTAAATGCCAGGAGGACTGCAGTGACTTGTACATCGGGGAGACCAAACAGACGCTGGCTAAGAGGATGGCGCAGCATAGGAGAGCCAACACGTCAGGTCAGGACTCTGCGGTCTACACCCACCTACAGGCGAGTGGCCACTCATTCAAGGATGATGTTCACATCCTTGATAGGGAGCAACGCTGGTTTGAAAGGGGGTGAAGGAGGCCATTTATGTAGAGGGAACGACCCTCGTTGACCAGGGGTGGTGGCCTGAGAGTACATCTGTCGTCGTCTTGCAATGCCGTGATTGCAAATATTCCCCAATCCTTTGTAAATGGTGCTCACCGCCACTGAATGTGCAGTTAATGACCCAACTTGCATATGAACCCAACCTATTCTGGTGTGGTATCAATGTGTTGTTTATAAGGGTGGGGATGCTAAAGTCAGCTCAGACTGAAGAATTCACCTGTTTGAGTGACGAAACGTTTACAAATAAACTTCTGATCCATCCTGACTGCATAGCAAGGTTGCCGCCCAGTAGACCCTTTTGCAATAACCTACATCATTACTCCACTGTGATGATTTGTAGTATTACGCCTCAGACCACTAGGTGTCAGTAGTGCTAGTGGTACGAAACAATAGCTACTACTGAGCTACTATTAAGACTAAAGAAGTCACCTGGTGAGTGACGAAACGTTTCCCATTAAACTTCTAATCCAGTTGAAAAGATTCACCTCTTTTTGTGACTCACAAAGGAGGTTTTTCAGGCACGTCCAGCTGGGAGAAGGCCACGGGGTAGACCAAGGACCAGATAGAGGGATTATATCCACACTGGCCTGGGAACGCTTTGAGATCCCCCAATCAGAGCTAGTGGATGTTGCAAGGGAAAGGAAAACTTGGAGGTCCCAGCTGAAATCTGCTATCTCCACTACAATAATTAAAACCATACGCATTGCAGCCATGCATTTTCAAAGCTTGATATAACACACGTTTGTAACTAGAATTTAGCTCACCACGGTAGTTTGGGCATTCCAAGATGGCATCGATCGATTTTGCGAGTTTCCATTATTTTTGACTGAGATCCGCGCGTACTGCTCACAAATACCACATCCGCTGTGGTTGAGCCAAATCCCGAACGTGGTCCAAAACCTGCGTTTCTGCAGGTGAGTGATGCATCTCAGTTAACTTTACACGCAGTGCAAAGCTACGTAAGTTATTTTAAAGGCAGCTCGTTTAATTATAGCTTGTACTTGAGAGCGAATAGTCGTTTTCTCGTCGATTGCTTTGACCGGGGGAAATAAACATGGACATATGTGTGCTCTTGTCGTGTTGTGTTGTGATTGTTGTCGTCTCGTCTCTTGGTCGACGTCTGGTGTGAAAGGTTTGTGTCAGTGTTAGGTGAAGGTTAACGTGGTGTGTTTTGTCGAGGACGATGGCCACTCAAAGAGTGCTCCCCCAAAGCAAAGAGTCTCTTCTCCAGAATTATAACAAAAGGCTAAAGGATGACATCCGATCTATTTTGGACAATTTCACAGAAATCATCAAAACAGCAAAGGTACTACGTCTCCTCTATGCCAGTCTGTCATGTTTCTTACAGCTGTGTGTGTGTGTGTGTGTGTGTGTGTGTGTGTGTGTGTGTGTGTGTGCGTGTGTGGTGGATTTTGCATAAACAGAGATTAGCTTGACATTCTTCTAACTTTGAATATTTTTCACTAGATAGAAGATGAGACGCAAGTTTCTCGCGCAACCCAAGGAGAACAAGACCATTATGAAATGCACGTCAGGGCAGCTAATATTGTGAGTGTCTTTTGCTGAACTTCAACATGACTCATGGTGAGGTATAGTATAGTGTTTTGGGACACATGTTGAGTTTGGTTGTATCTTCATGCATTAGGAGGCCTCGCTCCTCAAGTAAGAATAACGGAGATCCTATGAAAACTTGACCTCTTTTTGACGTGTCTCCTGTGTTTCTGTGGCAGGTTCGTGCTGGTGAGTCCTTGATGAAACTGGTGTCGGACCTAAAGCAGTTCCTGATCCTGAATGACTTTCCGTCCGTGAACGACGCCATTAGCCTCCAGAATCAGCAGCTTCGCTCACTGCAGGAGGAATGTGACAAGAAACTTACCTCTCTTCGTGATGAGATTGCCATCGACCTGTACGAATTAGAGGAAGAATATTACTCCTCCAGGTACAAGTAGGATCCTACTTAACCCCTTGTAGTACTGTGCCTAGCACCATGCCAGCCTTATTTTTAACCATTCACTACTAAATCATAAAGGTTTAATGCTGTCCAGCCCTATCTCATCCCTGAAGCTTTGGTGATATGATATCTGGCTTTCCTTTGAATAGTTCAAATGTACAATTCACCATTAATTGGCAAACAATATGTGGCTAATGTAAACTGCACAGCAGCATCATAAATTACGTGATAAAACATCACCAAATGCTACTCACCCACCAGCAGAATTTTGTGAATTCACGGATAAGTGCCTTGATTTTTTTTATTTTATTTTTCCGTGCCTTACTGTGTGTAATGATTGCCAGTGGTTGATATGAGGTCCAAAGTTAGACTTAATCTCCAAAGGGGTACACCACTCAGTTCACTTACCTTTCGTGGAGCTGTTTAGTGTGCATTTGTAAGCATCTAGTGTTTTTTTGCATTTACTATTGTAAAAGGTAAAAGAGAGACTAAAGAAAAAACCCATTTCCTTAATCCTCTGTCTCACTAATATACAAATAAATGAAAAATCAATCATCAACGTTTGTGTTCAAAGACATCAGCACAAACATTCACTTAAAAGATTATATCGTATTAATTGTGTGTGTGGAGCTCCACATCAATATACTGAAGACTTCCTAAGTTTGTTGCTTCCAACAGACATGTTTGCAAACAGGTGAAAGTGGATTGTTAAACTGCGTGGTATTCCCCTTTAGATGCAGAAGTCATGGTGGGTTCACCAGTAGTTCGTTTCAGAACTAAAACCATTTTAGAATTTATACAACAATCCAAATGCACCAAGTGCATGAGATGACAAGACTTAGTTTTACTAGATATATGACTGTTTACATCCATGGATGGATGGTCAATAATTATGGCACTTGCAATACAATCTTATGTAGAATTAGGAATTCAATACAATTTGAAAAGATTACATGGGAAGATTTTAAAACTATTGAAAAATGTTTTATACATTTACATTACTTTAGTTTATTTATGTACATATATTTAAAGCAAATATATGAATAATATCCTCTATGATAAATTATAGAAGCATGTATAATGTTGATTTCAAAGTCAGATCTGTTTCCTGTTAATTAATTAGATTAGGTCAAATTTGAAGTTACTAAAACTGACTTAAGTGGAATGAGGGTTTCCAAGGTTTTACTTTCTGCCAAAAGCAACTAGATGTTTAATTTTCTTATGCTCCGTCCCTAGCCCTCATTGATCCACATTGTAACTGTGCAGGTTCTGTCCATTACGAATGGCACCGTTGCACACATTTGTACCAGTTTGTGTCAGCAATATGCATAGACCTACCACCATTAAGAAATAAAGTAGAGACAAAACTGTGTAGTATTTTGTCCAATTTGTGCTGTAAGAAACCATTTCAAGCTATCTTTCTTAGTAATCCTATTTGCTTTTGCCCAGTTTGGGGCCTTTTTCTACCTCACTGCAGTTGTGCTTTCTCTTCTATCAGCAACTAATTTCTCTTATATCGCTGAAGTAAAACTCAAGTACTCGCATAGTTGTGCTATTTTGTAGTCAAATCAGTTATGCAACACAGCACAGTAATTTTAAGGGACATTTCAGGTGTTCCATTAGCTGTGTATAAGTTAATTGAAGTTATATTGTCTATATTGAAGCCCACAGTATTAAATTCTTCACATCTGCAGAATTTGAATAACACAATAACAGCACTAGATGTTAAGTGTATATGCAAATGGGCAAAGCTTTTTCTTAATGCTGGCTGTAATTTCTAATGCTTCCATGTAACCTTTGTCTGTCTTAATTGTGTGTGCTCACTTGTATTTTTCTATATCCGTACAATTGTGCTGTTTCTGTCTGGGCGTATTTGTCTGCTCCGCTCTTTCTTTGCTGATTCTATGCCTCCTATTGATTTCTGTTCTGGAAAGCTACAGTCAGTGGGACAGTACCGACCTGCCCTTGTGTGAGGCCTACCGGCGACGCGACAGTTGGGCCTCCCCGGGCACTGGCTGTGTGTCTGTCCAGGGTGATAGAGAGGACATCGATGGATCTCCTACACAGGAGACAAACTCCCAGCATCACCTCAATGGACATCAGCCTGCCTCTTTAGAGAAACCATGAAGTACAAGGAAATCAGATTGGTGCACAAAATGCCTCTAAATAGTTTTTATTGGCGATCAACATTAGTGTTTGTTTTGTGTATGTGTGTGTGTGTATAAAGATAGTGTGTGGCCACTAGGTTTTCAATTTTTTTATATGATGGACCTAAAATGGGATTGGTGAAATGGAATTGCATTGTCAATTTCCTCTGTCAACACATAACAGGAAAACGGCACCGGGGAGAATCATCACTGAAATTAAATGATCGATTTTTATTTTCCCTCAACAGCAAATACAGTTTCATACAGTGGAGTGATTACTTAATTCCATTATCTAAATTTTTAACTTTCTGATCATTTAGACTACATTCAAAAAGCCTGTTTTTGCAACTTTTAATGTTGCATTATGATTTACCTTACAAATTGCTGTTGTAATGTCACTGTTCAGTCCCATTAAGCATAAATCATATTAAAGTATAGTTATAACAATGGCCTTTTCACTTTACACTAATTTATTGACATACACACACACGCATATCACTTAAGCATCATTCCAGCAATCTAAAATGGAACCAAGAATATAGCATCGTGAAGAAATCAACTTATGGAGTTTTAAAAAGTTTATGTTCAAAATGTCATCTACACTATGCCATAGAAATTAAGTTTAAAAAATCTTACACCAAAACAAATCCCATCAATAAAGAAATATGCATGAATAAGTCAATCGTACATGAAGGTGTCAGTGATACAGTACAGGGAATCTAGGTATTTATAAATCATGTATTTTACTACTCTATAGCTCACTTGAGGGGAGTTCCTTAATTGAGAGTAAATACAATATATCCACAAATTTAATGAGTTGGCCTTATTGCTAGAAAGGTGAAAAGCCATGCCAGAAGTGGACTAATTGGGATAACTAATTTGCTCTAAATTTAACATCCAGCTCCTCAGTACCGACGATTCATCTTCTTGAACTTTTCATAGTGGTAGTCATCAGTGGCCTTCTCATTGTTGGGACGTTTCCGATAGTTGGGAGGTGAAACCGCTTTGAAAAACCAGGACAAGACAGAAGTTAGATTTAAGCTTGAAATTTAAGCTTTAAAGAAGACATTCATTATTACCATTATTACCACCATACTGCCTCTACTTTGTATAGAATAATCATCAAAAGTATATACATTTTTATATCAACTTGTGTGCTTCACTCTAGTTGGTTCAGCCTGCAAATACTTGTGTTTTGATTCTCACTTACTCTCTGGGCCGGGTTTCTCAGTGTCACCCACTCGCAGTGGCCTGGCTTTGGGCTCCTCTCTGTGTCTGTGGTGCCTTTGTGGTGCATTTGCATCTTCATGATAGACTGGAAGAAGAGATCCACACAATTGTTTTAAACAGCGACACCGCTTCAGGAAGTTGATGCAGCTCAATAAATTTGATAATAGGGCTGCATGATGTCATTTCAGCATTGTTATCGCAATGTGCACACGCGCAATAATAAGCTAAATTAACTCAAACACATATAGCTTTTTGTTGCTTGATGCAAAAGGAAAACTCACACGGTTCCCATTTTCCATGACTTATCTACGAGAAAAGTCTTAAATGACATGATTACTCTGATTTTGTCACAATTCGACAAATGACTGATGACTGACAAATGACTGAAATCCTGAGTAATAATGGATAGGCTGGCCTTGGGTGAAATAATACATTATTGAGGAAAATATTAATTACACTCTAAAATATGAACATTTCAAGCTGCACTTTTCATTATGCCCAAATTAGCCTACTAGACTCATTGCACTTATTACGGTGTCAATTTGTCTTAAGCAGCAATAGATGCAAAAGTGTTCTGAGAGAAAAAAAAGGATAGAAAAGTTCGATGTGGGAGCAATGTAGTGAAATATTTCACTGTGATGGGTCAAGTACTGGGTATGTCCTATGCAACAGGTGTTAAGTACTGCACGTATGATAGCCACAAAACTGGTACCTTAACCATGGTGTAACACGTTACAATATCATCAGGCTTACATATATACCAGTGAGAAATAATTGTAATGTGTGATCGGGTGGAGGTCTCTACATTCGAAGAAATATTTTTTCGGCTGGTTAGGAGATTGTGTACATGGGGATTCAGATGACATCAGAGCCAATATGTGTATGACTATTCGCAGCTGTCACCCCTTGTCTAACGCCAACTCACACATGAATGGCAAAAAACAGCGACATTCACTTTTCACAATTTCCCCTACAGAATCATCCCAATCATTCTAGAATTATTAATTCTTTCCAAATACAGCCATTTAATTAATCTGGTGAAAATTCCTGTATTTTTTCACATAGCAACAAATAATCTCAGAAAAAAAATATTGCAATGTGAGATTTTTGCCCCAGTTAAGTGCAACCCTAATACTCACAGCGGTTATGTTGGACATAGTTAACAGCAATGTTGGTGGGAACGAATGAAGTGCCATGGTCCTTTTTCTTGTTTCTCTGCTCTGCCAGAAGCCTTGCCTTTGCTTCTTCTGTGAAGATTATGTTCTTGATCTTTGCACTACAAAGCAAATTGGAGGAACCGTAAGAATATTGTAGGCTAAAACTTTTACCAAAATGTATTATCCTTAATTACAAACTTGAAGAATACATCTTAAGAACCCTTCAAATAAAAATGCCATAAATATAGGAACTCTGGGACTTCTCTACTCACTCAATGCCAAGGTCAACTTCAGGAATCCCACTAAGCATCTGATTTGATAACATCTCCTCGGTCTTCTTAGCAGAGTTAACACGAATGTTCTCGGGCAGCTCATAGAGGTGATCTTCAGCATTCTTTACCTTCACCTTCTGTTCTTCTGCCTCCACCAATCCCTTCTTCTTTTTTAGCTCCGTCTCAATGTATTTCATCCTTTTGAGGCAAGAGACAGGATGTGTTCAAAACAAATGTTGTCTAAGAGTTATAAAATGTCTGAATTATTCAAATCTTTGGAAGCTGCCCTCCATTTGACCTCATGTGTTACCTTTACTCATTAATATAGTGAAGTCTCCTGCATCTTTAAATTGTTAGATGTGCTTACAAATGGTTCACCTTAAAACAATATAAAAAATTCTACCCTTAAAATGAAACATTTTTTTCTATTAAGGCAACTGTAGTTTCTTTGAACTAGTTGCTTAGCCTTGCAGTCTTAAACCTCAGCCTCAATATAATAAAAACTACAGATTCAAAAACTGGCAACTAAATACCTCAAAGTTAACCTGCATGAGCCAAGTTAAGAATAATGAGCTAAATACATTTATTGTGTGTGTAAATAAACAGGGGAATCTGTTAACATAAAGAGTGGAGGAAAATGATATGCATACATGTCTGCATCCTCATCTCTTCTGTTAGTTTCAGCAGAAAAAGATGTACCCAGGCTGAGATCTGTCTCATCTTCTGTCCTGTGAATGAAACAAAGGTTTTCTTAGGGGATGAAGTACAATATAGCCTTCACCTACTTGTAAATATCAAATGAGAATGGGCAGAAGGGATGAAACCAACTATGAGCAGTTACAACTTTACTTACATATCTCTATTCCTGTCTTTAACATTTTTCATGTCCACAATCCCGCCAGTTTTTAACTTAAAGGGGTCATCCTGTGAAAAAGGCTCATTGTAATTGTCAAATATGCAACAATACGGTAATATATTTCAGTTAGGTAATGTTTAATCGGTTATATCATTGAGAGCTATCCGTTTCACAAGTGAAGCAAAAAGAATTGGCATCTTACGTCAATCTCAGTCCCAAGCGGTAGTTTCTCGCCAACTAACAAGGCTGAGACACTAAACGGAGAGAAATAGTCGAGTGACATTAAATAAGATCTTAGATGTATCTTTATATCTCGGAAAAAAAAATCGGTATAACCCATTTTACCTGACACCAGTCTGCCTTTTTCGTAAACTCTGAAGTTCTTTCGCTTCATCCAGTTTCATTCTTTAGTAAAGTAGAAGGAAACGGGTTTAATCGAATAACATAAAATACATCGTTGTCAAAACAAGGGGAAAAGAGACGCGGCCTTTTAATTGCTTAGCTTAGCTTAAGTTTAGCCATAATTGGAACAACTAAAACGTTGGTAAAGTCGAGGGAAGCAGTCTTTACCTTACTTCGTCAGTTACCTCCTCCTCCTCTGCGTCGGACGAGTCCCTCCTTCTTCTAAACTTCTTCTCTGTCGGCATTTTAACAATTTACTGTATCCAAGATCACTTTTTGGCTGAAGCGCTGCTGTGTCTGGCCGAGGGGGACAAACTAAACTGACGCACAATAACAACATCCAACTTCCGCTTATAAATTTGACAATTTCCGATCGTGACGAATCTGAAATCACTGATCTAAAAAATAAACTAAAAATAATTGATCATGAAAACCATAAAGACCAAATAAACAATGATAACATTTTGATAATCATATTTTAGCGTTGATATTATAATTTATTGGCGATATATACAGTGTATCATGATAAACACGATAATCACTGAAAAACTTATATTATCTCAATAAAATAACTTTATCAAAGTGATTATCATAGTTTACCAGTGATAAACTAAGTTATCTGGCCTTTTTAGCGTGCCATAGAGAGAGTGTCTTAGAATCACGTTAAAAGATGGAGCAAAACGGAAAACGGAAATAGTTGCAATCACAGTATTGTAAGATGGTGACAGGCTTACTCCTAATATCCTTTTGTTTGTCAATTTTTCTTGCTTCCTGGTTTCTCATTCAACTGATATGCTGACAATACCCAGCTCTTCCTATCATTCCCCTCAGTAGGCCAGACAGTCTCAGCACATATCTCATCAAGCCTTGATGATATGGAGTTCCACTTTAAACTTAACCTCTCTAAAACTGCACTCCTTGTCATCCAAGCCAGTCTCCCCATACAACATCAGGTCAATATCCAGTGTGTATCAACCCAACTTCTGCCCCAAAAATCGCTTAACCTTCTCATTCAGATCTAGACCCTCCCCGTCACTATGCTCTACCAATGAAAGGCATCCAGTAATACCACAAGGCCCTCGGAGATATCTGGCATTAGTACAACAGGGCACTAGGTCACTTGGTAGACTATGTAGCACATATAAATATATATCATACACTACATACATACACACACACACACATGCACACTGGGAAATTTGGAATTCTCTGCATTTTAACCCATCCTACTGTATAGGAGTAGTGAGATGGCACCATATGGCACTCAGGAAGCAGTTAGGGGTTCAGTGTTTTGCTCAGAGACACCTCAACATCCTTTCTGCAGGACCGGGGATCACACCTGTCTGACTGTCAGACGTCCACTCTACCCACTGAGCTATACTGCCTAGTAACCAAACTCTATTTGATTTGCAGTCAGCATCAATCTTTTTAAAAAGGCAAAAAACAATAACTATTGTATGAATACCTCTGTAATTGAGCTTGACTTGATGAACTCAATTAATATAAAAAGGGGGGATATTCATCTTCTGAGGATCTTCTTCAGACTTTGTACTTTGCCTTAAGGTACTGCCTATTGGCATATACATATAATCCTGTAAGAGTTGAGCTTTGCTTTGGGGTATTTACTCATATTGTTGACTGCTGACTATATATCCATTTGCGTTGTAGTAACGTCACTTTGGAGAAAAACGTTTGCTAAATTAAAAGTATATAAATGAATAAAAGAATAAATATAGACTTTGGCCAACAGAGGGCCTCATCTCACAAGGTAGTAAGGACCCGGTATATATAAGGACTTGTCATCCACAAGGGGGCGCTTCGAGACTTGGAGATTTGCATACTGTATATAGTGGTGACTGATGCAGCTCAAATGACAAGCCTCTACCCTGTTTCCTTGTGTACGCTTTGAGATGAACAGTTTTGCTCTTGACGAGAAAAAAACATTACATATATATATATATATATATATATATATAT
>OMLC01036055.1:10347-25000 GCA_900302585.1 Regalecus glesne
CCAATGTATACATATTAACTATCAGCACATTGCCCCATACGCATTAAAACTCAGATGTAGATGTACTTTGTAGCCTGTTGCACAAGAAGATGCAGAGTATGCGGTACTGTTGGTGCTTGCATGTGAAGCATCGCGTATGAGTAATATAATATGTAAGTGAACGTTCAGACTTTACACACAAAATGGAAATGCAACGATATCAGAGCCTCTAGTCTGATTGACTGCAAGAGAACTATTATTACATTTAACATGGATGGTGTCCAGACTGCTGACTAGGCTCCATCAAACGGTTTATTATGTTGTGTGCACGGTTAGCCTTGGGATGTCTACAGAGTGCATAGCCAAACTGGTCGTCTGGCCTATTGCCACAGCTCTCCCTCCCTAGGGCCACAAGACGGAAGGTGGGGGCAGTGAAATCATGCGCATGCGCATTAGGTTGTTTTTCCACTAAAGCGTCGCTTAAAGTGAGCCGGAGCGACCGGAGTTTCTCGTCTTTGACTGGAGACCAGCTCGGAGAGAGGTTGGTGATAACAGCATCCATTGCTGTTATTCAGCCCTCAACATCTCAATGAACTGTTGGCAAAGAAAGCACTGATCGTGCCTACTGCTTATGCAGGGCAGAGATACTGATCAGTGTCTGAATACTGCATCTTTTTTTCATATGAGATTATTTTTTCATAGACTTTTTTCATCTTTAGGTTTTCTGTAGCCTATTTCTTTCCACCATGGTGCTAGGAAAGGTGAAGAGCTTCACAGTGAGCTACGACTGTCTCAATGACAGCAATGTCCCCGTTTTCTCAAGCGGGGACTCCGTCTCAGGGAGGGTGATCATCGAAGTCACGGGAGAAATCCGCGTGAAATCTCTCAAAATCCACGCAAAAGGATTTGCAAAAGTTCGTTGGACTGAATCAAGAAATGCTGGATCCAATACTGCCTACACGCAAAACTACACGGAAGAAGTGGAATATCTGAACCACAAAGACATCTTAATTGGACACGAGAGAGGTAGGACATGTAATGTTGTTTAAGCAGATATATGGAGTTTCACCTGGGAGAGATGCTCGATGCTCTGTCAGGTTCATCTGATGCTGTTACCCTGATAGGACGTAGTATGACACTAAATACAGCCACACATACGACATTAAGACGGGGATAACTCACAAGGTGCCCTTTCTAATATCAGGAGTGATAAGTCCATGTTGATTGGGACATTATTCGTCTAGATCTGATTAGTTGTTTCTGTCAGTCGTTGAATGAATGACAGCCATGGCGTACTCTTTATTTTTTTAACGGAAAAATACGGTTCCAGGCATCTCCGTGACTTGCTTTCGATTGAAATCGCATTCTGCCATGATGCAGTCGAAGATGTACGTGAAAATACATTGTAAATCAATATCGCATAGGGTGTTTCTTTGTAGTTTTTCTTAAGTTTCCACCCATTGTTCAAAGCGGTTCAATCCTGTTCAGAAACCGGTAGGGAAGGGGGTGAAGGGACTGATTTCTGCCTGACGCTCATTGGTCGAGGTGCTCGTGTGTCGGCGATGACATCATGCTTTTTGCAGAAAGTGACAGAAGAGGCTGCAACTTTGCAAGCGACCTGTTCAAGTCGGCCTGCTGAAGGTTGACGGAGGCCACTGCCGCAGTGGTGGAACTGGTGTGAAAAAACGGCAGATATTCCCGTAATCTAAATCGAAGGTTCTTCAATGAAGACTGCGGCATACGAATTGAGACGTTTGTTAGCGTGATTTAAACGCACCGTTCATAGATCAGCTACGTGTTTGCTGAAAAGATAGGGCGTTAGGTTTAGATGGATGGTAGCCACCCAGATATGTTTGATATTCCAATTAAATCGAATATCCCCTTTATTGGTTAAGGCCAGGGTTAGGTTATGAGCTAGGTTTGCATAAGATAACAAAAGCACATACGTACCCAGCTAGTTGGTGGTTCCAATGGTTCTGCAATTGATATGAAATATGGGTGAGGCTCGATGGCTTCCACTAACTGTGAGAGACTACTATTGGAAATAACAGTAAGATGATGACGGAATGGGGAGTTAAACCACCGGGTGTCATTTTGCATCACGGTAGTCCTATTCGTGCGACGCCCTTTAGACCTCATTTGATACAATGCACACATTGTCGGAGATGTCGATGTCTCCCTTTGTTATCATTCTTTTCCAAAATCAGGGATTACAATTATTTCCACGTGTGATATATCAATGAGTTGAGCAAACGCTCCGTGGTCCATGCTGCATTACACGGCTTGTGTCATTGGGGGGCGTTCCTCACAGTGAGCTCTGCCGCACAGTGAATCAGTAATGAGGGAGACCAGCTTGGGGAAGCTGTTCGCGCCGGTTTAGGCCGGTCTCCTCCTGCTGGAGTCTGCCGTTTGATTGACAGCTCCGGAGTTGTTTACCACTCGGCTGTGCGACTGCTAAGGCGGGGGGGGGTGTTTGCTGCTGAGCTGGCAGAAGTCGACTCCTTTATGGACCGGTTCTCTTCAAAACACTCGTATTTGAAAATAATAATGATAATTTAAGTATTTTTTTTATGAAACTGACAATCCCCTGCATACGGCTCTTCTAAATGAAATGATCCAAATAAATACTTTAGTACACATATTTTATTATTAACCTAATATGAGTATGTAATGTAATTAGTAGGTTTCATAGCCTAAGCGTCTCACCCAATTAGTATGTGCTCAGCCTCCTCGGGGGTTATATTCCTCAATGTTAAAAGGTTGTTCCAGCCTAGGTGTGATGTATTTTGTTTTAAACGGATAATTTCAATAATTAAGTCAATCTATCCTCTCTTGTCTCCCCTGCCCTGTGTTTTGATACGACTTTCAGATGCCTTCGTAGATCATGTTATCCAGGTATAGTATACACGTGTTTCGAATATTATCCTCCTTGTCTTACAGATGATGACAACTCTGAGGAGGGACTCACCACTATCCATTCAGGAAGACATGAGTATGCATTCAGCTTTGAGCTTCCACAGACGTGAGTCTTTCTACTGCACGGCAATGAAGTCAAATTCAAATGTAGTCTTAGTCCTCAACATCCTAATAATGTCTGCTGTCAGCCATAGCCAGAACATAGATATTTCTTACTATCTACATTCACATGCTGCAGTTGTTTTCCCTAACTGAATTTGGTTTATGACCTTTTTTCCATTCTCCATTTACCTCTTTCTTGCAGACCTCTGGCTACCTCTTTTGAAGGGAAGCATGGCAGTGTGCGCTATTGGGTAAAGACAGAACTGCACAGGCCATGGCTCCTCCCAATGAAGACCAAGAAGGAATTCACAGTCTTTGAACACATCGACATCAACACTCCATTACTGCTGGTAAGCATTTGCGCTGTCTGTTTCCCTCAGTGGCACCTCATGTCCCCTCCATTAATGTTTCTATGTTGGCCCCTGGACAAGGGAGAGAATGTCATTCAAGGCATGCATATAACAGTTGCTTCCTACATTACCAGGAAACTGGAAATATTATGACCTCATTCATTTTGTCACAGTTACTTGCCTTATATTTATGAAGGTTAGTCATCAAATGTTGGATTTTATACCTAGAAATATTTTGACTGGAAAAATGGTGAATTAGTATCAAAGTGAAGTCAGAAAATATTGTTGAAGTGTTTGATAATCTTAATTTATTGGATATTATGGTGAAAATGGTACTTGGTGGTTTCAGTTGATGAGTTCTAGAAGTGGTACTAGCTGCAGTAGTGGTAGATGGTGGATTTCTAGTTTCATTAATCACTCTTTAATAAAGTTCAGGGCCTCTTTTATACTGAGCAGTAAACAAAAATATAAAGGGAACACTTGATACTTGGCTAATGTCTATTTTTTTTAATCAGTCACCACAGGCAGGCACAAAAGACAAGACACTTTGCTGCTGGTTCTGCACCTCAGGTCCTATCTCCTTAAGTGCCAAAATCGAAAGGAAGGGATACACCCCAGGTGAGGAAGTTCAATAGTAATGAAGAAATGATTATTAATGCAGCTTACACATTTATAAATTATGTTATCACTTTCATGTTCTATAAATGAAGTTATCCGATCCCACAAATAAGGTATTGTTAACTAACGACAACAATAGTCATATTACACGAACACAGGACGTTGTTTTCGTGTAAAGTCCACTGACACAATTTTTTAATTTGTGAGGATGGGCTGTACAAATAAAATTGACTTGACCCCTAGCTAAGCTCACATTACTAAGCAAGGAATATTTTATGAGGATAGAAAAGTTTAGATAGCTATAGACTAGCTTAACCTTTGTTAACCATTCTGTCCCTGTAGGAGAGTCGATCCAGATCTTTGCGGAGATCGAAAACTGCTCCTCCCGCATGGTGGTGCCAAAGGCAGCCATCTACCAGACCCAAACCTTTTATGCCAAAGGAAAGATGAAGGAGGTCAAACAACTGGTAGCAAACCTGCGTGGAGAGTCTTTGTCCTCTGGTAAAACAGAGACCTGGAGTGGCAAGATGCTAAAGATCCCTCCTGTGTCCCCTTCCATCCTGGACTGCAGCATCATCCGAGTGGAATACTCCCTAATGGTGAGTAGAATGACAATGCATCTTCAGCTATTCAGGCTCCTCTTCTCTTCTTTGTTACTTTATCTCATTTATCAGGGGTCAATTGCTTGTCCTATTAGTTGATTTCTCTTTGGATTCCTCTTCATTCTTGCTATACTTAAGTGGCACAGGTAATCAAAACAATTTTGACTGTTATGTAATGTTATCAGTAATTACCAGAAATTTCATATCATGCCAATAATGGGCCTAGCACCCTCAGCTAGCCTTTCTGAAGCCATTCCTGGGATTTGGCCAGGTGTTGTGTCCGCACGTTGTTAAGAGGATTGGCCCACAATCTCTCTGGCAATACCTGCGTTAGTGCTGCTAATGACCTCTTTACCCTGGTACCTGGGCAACCCAGACAAGGACACCAGTCCTACCACGGAAACCTGAAAGAGATTATATGATTGACTCGCATGTAATTGAACTACTGAAAAATCATACAAGTCTCACTAGCATGGCATGGCCCTATGTATTAGATTAACAAAACTGGCCAAAATAAGGATGGTGGGTGTAATCTTTGGCAGGGTGAGGAAAATATGCTTCAATGGCTACTATGTATCCCACTTGAAAATTAGTTATAGTTGTATATAAAATCAGGCTATTCACTAACCTTGTGTTGTTTTCCACCTCTTTTTCAGGTATATGTGGATATTCCTGGGGCGATAAACCTTTCCCTTAACCTACCCCTGGTCATCGGTACCATTCCTCTCCACCCTTTTGGCTCCCGCACCAACAGCGTTAGCAGCCAGTGCAGCATGACCATGAGCTGGCTGGGTATGGCTCTTCCCGAAAGGCCTGAAGGTGGGTTATGATAAATGCAAACACACACACACACGCACAACCATAAAGCATGACCTCACCCTTCTTTGGAATGAATTGCTTGGCAACTATCATGTAAAACCAGTTTGCGAGAGTCATGAGTCATTGTTAAATCCATGTCAGACCCCTCCACTAGTATACTAACTTGTTGTTTGCCCCTCTTTTTTAGCTCCTCCAAGCTATGCAGAGATTGTGACTGACGAGCAGAGGCAAAGTAGTCTTGATGTTCCCTCAGCCCGTGACGAACTGGATGGACATCTATTTGCCTACATCCATGAGTTCCGCTTCCAACCCCCTCCTCTTTATTCTGAGGTAAGCATCACCATAAAGACAAATGTATTTGTATTATCTAAACAATGTATCTTGTACGCAGTGCATTTTCAACGCAACCATTGTGACACTGCGGAATTGCATTAATCAAAGGCTAGAAATTAAATTACCAATGTATTTCCATGACTAAATCCTTTTCATATTTTTACCCTAGATTGATCCTAACCCTGATCATGCCAGCCACACAGAGGAGCCTCGGCTGGATTCCTGCCCATCGCGCTGAAGGTAACCCTGATGTTCAACCTGAAGAACTCCAAGAATTTCCCTCCAAGCAACCAACTTTAGGCTTTGTTCATTTTCCCCCGGCGACAGCGCTGTCACTTTGCTGTCGACGTTGAGAGAAAACATACAAAGTAACTAAAAAAAACCAACTGACACAGAGTTGGAACTATGACAAGTTGGACTGGACAAAAGAAATCCTCCTTTCCCCTCACCTCCCAAATCCTCTCAGATGAGAGGAACAGGAAGGCAGTAGTTTGGGGCATCGATTCCTTCCTTTGTTAATCTGCCTGAGGGTTTAGGGGAAGGGTGAACATGTAGTCATTCTGTGAGAAAACCCCCCAGTAGTGGAGACAGCCCTGGTAGTAGTTTTAAAGATGATGTTGAGGAGTTTACCAGGGCTCTTTCTGCTCAGCTCTACTTCAATCCTTGATTCTTCTGTACCAATGGCACATAAGGACGTGGCTCTCAACACAAATGGGGAGGACTATTCATGTCTGGACTTGAGCAAAATCAAGAAAATAAAGCAGGATGAAGAGAGAAACAACCAACAACATTATAACCACCCTAGTCTGTCTGAAAGTACTCAGCCGCAGCAGTCAACAATGGAGCAAAGGCTAGCCTCCTGCCTGATTTGGGATTTTGTTTTGCACATTATATTAGCTTGAGTTGTGTGGCTCTATTTGATGAGAATTGGAAAAAAAAATCACTAATAGTTTTGGTTTCAGCCTTGAATTGCGCTGGACTAAGAATATACGAGACTGCAAGCTTAACTTCTAAACTCCCTATCCGCACAACTTTGACCACCGCAGAGAACAGGATTTGATTTTTTTTTTTAAGTGACTGAAAACAACAAAAAATGCACTGAATTTGTTTTAAGCTGTTTAATATGTTCCTTTTTTTTCCTTATGGTGTTTCCTCGGTGACTTTTAATAACTACACGGGACTTTTACACCTGCAGCACACTATCTCCACCTGGAAGTTCGTTCAGATGTTGCCTCCTCAGCTTGGATCAAAATGTGGCTTCCATGTCTTCTTTAGTATTTAGCTCCAAAAATAGAATGCCCTTCAGTCAATCCTTTTTTTCCTCTTTGTATTGCTGTTACTCTGGATTTGGACTAGGAGGGTTGCAGCTGTGTATTTGCCACTCAGATTGTACCTGAATAGAGGAAAGTGCAGTTTTGTATGTGTGTTTGTGTGTAAGTGAAAGAGTGGTATATCGTTGAGGGATTTCCCTCATCCTAATTGCCTGCAGCTCTTCTACTCATAATCTCAGGGCAACTCAGGCATACATTACTGCCTAAAAAGCATTGTCTCAGGTGGTCTTCTCACTTGCCAAACGGTTGGAAAAAAAGAGAAAAAAATGTAATGGTTTTCCTTGTAAGTTGCACTGTTTAGAATAACGAAAACCTTTTTCTTAAAAAAGCTACCAAAACAAGAGAGAAGAGACATATACAGTGACGCAAGGCAGCTTTCTGAGACGAATGACATTCCCTTTTTGTCCTGCTGCACTTGCCTAATTCGTCAAACCAGTTGTTGGATTTGCCAGACCAGTGAAGCCAGAATGCTTTAACTAAAAGCTGAAAAGGAAGTGATGTAATAACTATTGCATTAGTAGAGCCAAAACCTAGCACAAGTTGAATGGCTGGGGATGTTGCTGAACCTCGGTTCAAACTGGCCAGAACAAGTTAGTGTTAGGTTGATATGAGTAATACATTGGTTTTCAAACTCATTCAACAAATTAGACCAGCTGGAACAGGGGTTTAGCATCATCAGGATAAAGATGAGTAGCACTTTTTAATAGGACATTTGGAAAAAAATGGTATTCAATGGTGAAGGTCTGGAAAAACATTTGGTCGTCAACATTTAATCGCTGAGGATAGTCCTCAGCCAAGCAGTGTTGTGTAGGACATTACTGCATTTAATCTGTAAGATCAGTGACAAGCTTTTTTCTACATAGCTACCACATGTTTTTTTTTTGTATGTATGTATGTGTGTGTGTGTCTGCACGCTCTTAAGGTGATCCAGCTGGCAACTTCAAAATATACAGCTTCTGACAGTAAACGGTGAACTGCAGATTTTGAAAGTGATCTTATCATAGTGGCCTTGACACAGAATAGACCTGATTATGAATTCTTCATTCTTCAGCGTCTACATTAATAACAACCTTACTCTTGTTCTCCTCTCCTTTTTCATTTACTTGTGTATGTCTGTATACTTGAGACCTTTCCATGTTTATTCAAAAGGACAAAAAGGGAAGAGAAAAAAGTCCTTTTTAAAACCGAGTGTTTCAAAGAAATGATGATCCCTGGACAGGCCTTTTTTTGATTGTCTATTATGTCCAAAGCTGATGAGAGCTGACTGGCCTTTGTTTCATGTTCCTTTGGGCATTGATGTAGTTTGCTTTCCAGTCAAACAATCGATGCTATTTAGTTAGTCTGACTTGCCTCTCTGAGCACCCTGGGGCCTGGGGAATACTAGCTGTTGATCAGCACCCTTCCCACTTGTAGAACCACTTACTTAGCTACTCAGTTACTTAGTTACTATGTTAGTTATCATGGAGCAGTAGACAAACTGGCTATTCCAAGACAAAAATCACTTTCTGATGTTTGCATTTCTTTTTTGTGGTTTTTTTTGGACTTTATCTTAGGGAATCTGTATCAAAGCTCTACTATAATGA
This sequence comes from Regalecus glesne, assembly GCA_900302585.1. Taxonomy (NCBI): domain Eukaryota; kingdom Metazoa; phylum Chordata; class Actinopteri; order Lampriformes; family Regalecidae; genus Regalecus; species Regalecus glesne. The sequence goes on from OMLC01036055.1 coordinate 18,981, forward strand.
ATAAGCTTACAAATTTGTTTCAGGTGGGTTGATTCCATAGTCCATATGTTTGGGCCTCTGAGTAGTCCAGTGTCAAAACTAAGCTAAACTCCTGACTTTTTAAGACAGGAACTGAAATGTCAAGAAAAAAATCGAGAGGGGATCTGAAATGTTCGAGAAACAAAGTGCAATATTACTCATTTCAGTTTTCTTTGTTCTTTAATTGTATGTTCTGTTTATTTTTCTCTCTTTTATTTTTAGTAATGTTCATTATCTTCATGTATAGATATTCTATGAATATATGTTCTGAACGATTTAATCTTTTGTTTAGTTCCTTTGAGCTGAATAAACTTGTTCTAAATTAAATTGGGCTATGATGCAAGTTACTTTATTTTTCCATAAGATCAAACATATTTTTCAAATCCAACAGATGGAATAAAATTTTTAGATTATCATATCTCCAAATGAATTACATTTGGATATAGCTGCATTGCTTGAGTAACATATACTCATATAGTTTACATTCACTGTTGGTGGAATCTATTGCATAATGAAAATGAAACAACCCTTAGGTTAAAAAAAAGATAATATGTTAAAATTAGGATGAAATTCTTAAATTATCAACATCTATTTTATTTGGGTCATGGCATAACTAGTTTAAGCATATATCGTCTGTGCAGGGGCCAAGTATTATTCAAATGATTGGTGCAATAGCGCCCCTAGTAGTTGCATGAAGAACTGCAGCTCATTTTGCTGCAGCACATTTATAGAGGGGAACCTGAGGGCACACACTTCTTATAAACGAGAACAAATAGCTGAGCCAAAACTACTGTTTCCTTTTCAGTGTCAGTTCTTAGATTAACAGTTTAAAGTCTTTCAAAAGGGGAATATTCTCTGTCAAATAAGTCTATAAAGGTCTTAAGAGATGTGCCACTGGCGCATCGGGATTCTATACATATGCAGGCATAGCCTCAAGTGACAAAAAGCACTGAAGGCTGTTAAGTACTGTTACATGAGTAGTGTGACACTGGCCTTGTCTTGTGTTTACTTAGACTTTCCTATTTTGGGAGCGTATTTCCATCTCACATGGGTCATGGGTCATTTTAAGGTTGAAATCACACTGGGCAGACTTAAAACAATACATAAGGTGCTGGATATGTAGTAGATGCCAGGGACACGAGACTTACCCGACCAATGCCACCCTCCAGGGGTCATATAGAGGTTGTGACTTTTGTGAATGTCAGAGGGGAAGTCTGGGGATGTGCTCAGGTCAGAATTGCAGAGAGGGTTATACTACACTTGCTTCAATCTTTGTGTAAATACCCTATATACACAGTAGACCAGTTCTGTTTCAACCAAATTAATTGAAACTTGGAAGTTTCTCTACATCACCAAAGGTAACATTCTGTAGTTGTTCTCAGATAGCTATTCAAAACTATGATTTCACACAACAGATGAAACTAATTCATTATAGATTAAAGAAATATCAAGCACAATCCTTTATTTTAATATGCTAATATTTAAATTGGAGATTATTTTACCTGTTGTTCTCTCTCTTGCTAGCGGTACACGTTTTTGCACGTCTTTATACAATCTGAAAAAATAAAATCATAATTATTTGCATAACTTTGTTTGAATATGAGTGCATGTAATATATGTTGTCATTTAGAATGTGATAAACCAGTCCCACTTCTGCTGAAGATTAGGTCCAATTTAAATGTCACGGTTAGTCCCCAAGTTGTATGGGTAAGACACGGACTTAGATGGAGCTTGGGTGAGTAAGGCCGGATGCCCTTCATGACGCCCCGTGGTGGATTCGAACCTGCTGTCTCTTGCTCATCAGTTCCCAAGGCTCACATGCTCTACTCACTGAGCTACCACGGCCCTTCATTACTGCTGAAGATTAAGATTTTGGACGGATGCATGAGCTGTGAGTTACAACGTTCTGCTCCAAGTATAGACAGGGAAACCTGACATAGGTGGATATTTACAGAGCAAGCTGACAAAGACAACTGGTCAACATATAGCAACACACATGATTTATTGACCCTTCCTGAATCATGCATGCTGGAAATGGGACATGCTGGCCTTTTGCTGAACTATGCTGACAGGGCTGTCAGCATGAACCTTACTTTTGCCTTCAACACCAACTTCAACTATGACTTACATTCCCAAGGCTTCATTTTATTGGGTTAGTCCCTTTCATGTAATAGTCACTTCAAAGCTGGGTAAGTCTGATATGCCAGACACCCAGCATAAGTGTTTCAGTGTCACATTCCTCTTCATGACCCATCGTGCAAATGTGTAATTTGATGCACATTTATAAAGTTATTTTGCGCTTGTTAAGTAATATGAATAGTCATTTTTTGTTTCATATTTCAGGCTTCTCACACTGGGAGTATTGTAAGGTTCACATGCACATGACCCATGTGCCATCTGTGACGCAGCCCAATCTATCAATTACACTTGCAGAAAATTGATTTATGTGTTGCGTAGTCACCGTTTCAAAATAATTTATTTATTGGAAAACGCTATCATGGACTGAGAAAGGACTGAAAAATCATAGCATTTCAAAAACTGAATGGATATATTGTAAGTCAAATACGTCATCGAAGATGCTACGCTCAGAATCCTCGCTGAACAATATCAGTCTCTTGAAAAGACCAAAGCAGTATTCTTCCCTCTTAATGTCCCCTGTGCTGCAAAAAAACCTTTTTTTGTTGCATTGCTGATAAGGGTAATTGCAGTATTTTTCATATTTTCCGAAACAGTCTAAACATACACAACAGTTATCAGTGTTTTGGCATCTAAAATTTGACATCTGGTAAACATTGCTCCAAATGTTGAAATAATCCCTTTGTATTTCAGATTATCAGTGATGATTCAGCAGCCCATTTTGTCCCCCCTCTGTCCTCACTCCAGCTCCCTGGTCACCTCACCTCAGCTACTGATCCACCCCACCCCTCGCCTGGTCCTTTTGACATTTGTGGGCTCAGGTCTTTGTGAGTATTTGACCCCTAGGAGTGGAATAGAGGAGGTGGGGATTAGAGGGGGTGAGCTTTGGTTGAGGCAATATGTGCGTGTGTGTGTTTATGGGGATGTACTTTTGAGTGTGTCTGTGGTGAAAGTGTTGATTAACTAGTGCTGACGCTATACAGGCCTCAGCTGTTTCCTCTCACTGGCTAATCCCACTACCCAGAAGCCCCTATGCTCCAGAGGTTCTCAGTAGCTTGCTGTGACCAGGCACGTTCAGCATGGATGGAGAGGGGCCGGACAGAGGCCCCTGTAAGCCTGCTGGGCAGTGCCACATCATCACTGTGACATAATAGAAATACACACACACACATCCAAGTACTGAAGCATTGCATACAGCTACGGTAAAACCCCACGCATTCTAGTGAAACAATCACCCGGCTGAACCACAAGGTCAGGAATATGATCCGGGGGGCCGGGTACATGAAATTATGCTAATGGCTTGAATGAGTTTATCATTTGTTGTGCTTCACTTTATTTCATGAAATGATTTGCATCCTGAGATAACAGGATAACGGGAGCTACAGCTGCAGTTGGTGCTGTTGTTTTAAAGCCATGGTAAACTGCACTTTTACGTCATGCTGGTGAATTATCGAAGTATTAAGTTCCAGGAAACGAACCAGGTCAAAAGGCCCAAGTATTTAAAGAGGCAGTCTGCTCCCAACAGCTGACGGGATAAATAATTGACAGACTCTGAGAGCTATTGTTTACTTATGATTACCAAAGGAACTTAGGTGTGCCCCATTAAGCTTCACTGTACTGTATCGACCATTAACAGGTTCATTAGCATGACTTTAAGAAAAATAGCTTCACTGACCAAGCTTACAATCCGGTCCAGAGAGGATGCTTCTCTTTGTGAGGCTCAACATACTTCATGGTGATTGTATTGGATCAATATGATAAATCAATGTGTGCCAACTTTGTATTTATAGGTATCTCAGCTGATATGTTACGTGATTGGACTTAAACTCTTGAACTTTCAGCATATCTCATGCCTTTAAGATATATATACAGACAGACAGATAGATAGATATAGACAGACAGACATTTATATGAATACATACCCACAACACATACATAGGGAGAGAAAACAGGCAGAGTGTGAAGGACTTTACCATTTTTTTTCAAATGCACTTGATTTTTTCATAATCCTTCACAGTGGCTGGTTCACATTCATACCAGTCTGAAGTTCTTCCGCCTGGTGACAGAGATATTTTTTTTCCGTTATTAGAACTGGCCTCAGATGATTTTCATCAAACTTGCAGGAACAAATTGTTTACTTAACCTGAACAGGCCATACTGAAATGTCAAAGTAGAGGATGGCTGACCATGAGACAGAGCAGGGCCATACTTACTCTGGCCAGCTTCCATGTTGCTTCAGAAGGAAATAAAAACAGACATTGGAAAAATATCAGCACCTCGTCTCCTTTGTGTTATGGCTCATAATACAAGGGTCTAAATCACTGCTAAAGCTGTTTACATGCAAATGAATATGAGTACGTCAACAGCAGCTGCCATACAGCTGTTGTAGGCTCCATGCAGTACATATTCGACCAGATGCCAGAACTCCTTCATCTAAGCAGTAAATCCCATTCTGTTCTCCCTTTTATGGTATGTCATGTGTACTGTACACTAGGAAAACCAGACGGATTTTAGCAAAAGAATAGAACTGTGCGACACATAACAGTATCGTTGGGGCCATTAAAGTTAATGCTTAGACTAATTAAAATTGATGGTGCTAATAGAAAATCCCTGAGAATAACCCCACTGGACCCTTATAGACTCCCGTGTTTCATTGAGTGCCTTATGGAGGGGAAGCCAATAGTTACAGTGACACGCTGCAATGTTCCCATGCCTGGACTCTCAACCCCGCCATACCAACATCTTGGCATGTCCAGCATTCCACCCCCATCCCTCTTTTTACTCTCTCTCTCTCTCTCACACACACACACACACACAGACACACAGACACACACATGCACACAAACTGCTCAGATGTCTGCAACAAGGTTTTAAAAGAGCATGCTGTTACTACTGCTGAGTGTGAGAGTGTGAACTTGCATAGCCTGCACTTATACATTCTCTGTGGCCAAAATAGAAGGAGTTAAAAGGAGGAGCTCATGCTAAATGGTAAATGGTCAATTTATTTCTATATAGTGCTTTTCTAGTCTATTGACCACTTAAAGTGCTTTACAACGTATGCCTCACGTCTACTGAGCATGGGGAACTAAGACCAGACGCCCTATTCCTGATGGCCTGCGATGGGATTGGACCCACGACATCCAACATAAAGGCATGCGCTTCTACCACTGAGCCACCATAGCCCAATGAGAAAGGTATGATGCTAACAGTTGAAACAGGAGAAGGCTATTAATAGATTTCTGCACTATAGACTGTACTCAGGGGAAGCTACACCTAGTCTGTATGGTTTACTGAAGATACGTGAACAGGGTGGGCCTTTGTGATCCATGGTATATATGATTAAGTGTCACTTATAACATATCTAAGTTTCTAGCACCTGTTCTCAACCTGTTGGTAGGCAGAAATAACCATCATATTCATCATTATGGAGGGTGATGAGACAATGGTCTCGTGTAAGTCTCTCTTCACATGTATCCCTGTTGATCAGGCAGTGGAGGTGCTCTGTATGATATCACAGCACAAACAGAGTAACGTAGTGTACGCTGTTAAATGCCAGGAGGACTGCAGTGACTTGTACATCGGGGAGACCAAACAGACGCTGGCTAAGAGGATGACGCAGAATAGGAGAGCCAACACGTCAGGTCAGGACTCTGTGGTCTACACCCACCTACAGGCGAGTGGCCACTCATTCAAGATGATGATGTTCACATCCTTGATAGGGAGGAACACTGGTTTGAAAGGGGGGTTTAAAGACCATTTATATAAAGAGGAAATGACCGTCCATGAACACAGGTGGGGGCCTGAGAGTACATCTGTCATCATCTTACAATGCTGAGATTGCAAATATTCCCCAGTCCTCTGTGAAC
>OMLC01036060.1:0-15030 GCA_900302585.1 Regalecus glesne
CTGCATTTTTTAATCATGGTACAGAGGCTAGATCAGGCAATATAGAGGGCAAGAAGCCAAAAGAGGAGATCAGAGCATGTCCTCTTCTAGGCCCCCTTTACTGTTCCCCACCGGCTCACTCCCACCCAAACCAGAGAACCCGGGCTCACAGTTTAGCCTGTCATTTCAAGATGTGACTAAATGGAGGTCATGAAAGGGAGCCTAGTGGAGAGCTGAATTTGAAATAATTACAAGATTATTCTGAGGTCTTTCAATGTGGTGTGCTGTAGAACAAACTTGGTTGTGGAAGGAACAAAGCGGAAAGGTGGGAGGATACTGGGAGCATATCTTTCTGTATGCACAGCTTTTACTCAGGGTTGAGAGGCCAAGGATCATAATTTTGGTTCAATTAATGACCATGTCCATTTTGAAATATTCTAGGTAAACTCATCGTACGGAACAAGAGCTTTGAGCATCTCTCTACTTTCATGTGTTGCACTCTGGGCCATTTTTTAGTTGGACCTATGATACATTAACAAAAAATGAACCCAAAGCCTTCAAAGAGCCAATCAAGAAGAGGAAAGAGAAAAGATTTTGTCACTTCAGTGACGATGAGTAGCACTGAATCCCTGACACCATGGCAACTCAGAGAATTCAACTCAACAGACCCGTGACGAATCAGGACCTTGATGTTCTCAACCATCCAATTAAAGGCAGTTGGGGGGAGGATTGAGACCAGAACTCATTTGGATCAGGGATCACTGGTAGAGGAGCATATAGAGAGCCAATTGAAGGACATATATATAGTGTCATAGCTGTGAAGCCGAACCGTTGTATGACTTTGTTGTGAATAGAACAAAATGGGATTGATGTGTTAGATTTATTATTGGATGTAGACCTAATATTGGCTGGGCATTTTCAATGAAAAAGTGCACATTGCATATATAATTTCTATAATATCTTGACTGGGCGTTTAACATTGGGATTGTAGATGTTAACACGGTGGCCAAGTTGTTAGCATGGTTACCTCACAACACAAAGGTCTTGCATTTGAACCCCTGGCAGTCCCAGGTCTTTTCTGTGTGGAGTTTGCACTTTCTTCTTGCATCAAAACATATGCTGGTTTGGTTCAATACTCCTGCCTGTGCCCCTGAGCCAAGCAATAGGAAAAAGTACAGAAGTTTGTTTTCGATTACTGCAGCTATCCACTGCTCCCTTACAATAGGATGTGTTTAATAAGGTCAAATTTTATATATCACAATTAATCCTCATGTTGTGGGTATAGACACAGACCGAGATGGAGTTTGAGGGATTAAGGCTGTTCCTGATGGCTTGTGGTGGGATCAAATCCACGATGGCTGGCTTGTCGTATCCTGACATGCACTCTACCACTAATGCAGAAGACAAATTCTGTTCTATATGCATATAATGACAAATAAATGAATTTTCTTATTTCTGTATTTTGCACAGGATCAAATATGCTAAAGTTAGATCATTTGAATCATAATGTTTGCTAACCAACAGTCCAGGAAAGCAAACTAACACATTAGGAACATTTCAAATCTTTAAATTTTTCACAAAAGCCATTGAAATGGGTTTTCTCAGGTGCATGGCTGATTGAGATAGGGTGAGACGTTCGATCATCTGTTAGGCACTCAGAGTAGGCCGGCTGCTCCTTTATTAGTTGAGGTGGTTCAGGCATCTATTGAGGAGGCCACCTAATGCTCCCCGAGTGGAGTTTTCCGGGCGCATCCAGCTTGGAGGAGGTCGTGGGGTAGACTGAGGACCATTATAATATCTCCACACTGGCCTGGGACTGTGTCTGGATTCTCCAGTCAAAGCTAGTTGATGTGGTCAGGAAAAGGGAATTTGGTGTCCCTGGCTAGAATCTGCTACCTCTGTGACCCATCCTCGGATAAGCCGTTGATGATGGATGGATGGACCAAAAGATTGACTTGTTTGAGCTTGCAAATGCTGATGTTAGCATGTCTCAAAAAAAGAGAAAAGAGAAATACCATTACACCCTGTGGGTGCTAATTTGATTCTTGCTAATGTGAATGTGAGATCAAAAGTGTGAAGAAGACTATAGAGAAGAGTTGGTGTTTAAAGCATTTCCCCACCACAATGAGAATTAACAAAATTCCCCATAATTCTTTGGTGTGAATGAATCCACAAAAGTGAATGTGATTAAAATGCTTTGAACACCCACAGAAATGTATGATAATTTAGCAAGAGGCTGTGTGCTTCACACCATAGGCTGCTCATTGGACATTGTTACAACTACAATGGTCGATCATGGAGGAGCAATCAATGATGCTTACTGTGTTGATCAGTGGTTTACAGCTGCACTCCTGTTGGTACATTGTATCAACCAGAGCAAGAACATGACAAATAGTTGTTTAAATACTGCATTCTAGTCAACAGACTGATATACAAGCAAAAGATATCTGCAGTTGGCCAAGGGGAGATTAGCTATCTGGCTGTTTTGATGTGAGATGATGCAGTTTGGTGGAGTGCTCGTCTTGGGAAATTCTCTGCCCTGCTCTAGCATCTCTTTAATTTCAGTTTAATCCCAGGAGCTGGAGTTTAACAAACCAATTAATTACAAAATCAGATTCAATCCCTGAAAGCCTTGAAATTATCTCACTGTTAAATGTTTTGGCTGCTTGAGGCCCATGTGAATATTATCATGCCTGCATACCTAAGATCTCTGTTAGAAACACAATGACCCCCCCCCTTCCTTCACATGAATATCCAACTTTCTTAAACAGAAATAACACTTTTCCTCCGCTATCACCAGAAGGAGGTGTCCCATTTTCTGACACATTTGTCAGACGTGCTTATATGTAACTGTTCAACAGTTACTTTTGCACAGTTCAGCCAGAACTATGTGTTAGACTCTGCATTTGTGTCACCTTAGAGGCAAGGACCTCCTTCAGGCCAGCCTTTATTGAGTCTGCAGACAGACAGCAGATAGTCCAGTCACTAATCCCATTTAGAATGACCCCATCCCCCTCATCCCTCATGGTTGAAAACTTGGATTATGAAGGTTACATCGGTCCACAGAGAGTAAGGGACTGTACCACCCAATCACAGAGAAAGCATGATAACACCATCAAAGCTCTTAAATGTCTGAGCTGGGTTGGCTCACAGGTGGCAGCGACTGTGATTTTCTTCTATTGGTCTAAGCATGGCGATGTAGTTCAGCTGGCAATATGGCTCAAGATTTATTGCACTCTTCAAAGTCAACACGTTGCATCAGACAACCCAAATAAACTAGGTGATGTTTTGACGAGGGTTCTCGCTATCGTCAATAGAGCAGAGCTGACCAGACATTGTGCAATATGGCTCACTTTCGAAGCCATAATGATTTTGTGAATAGGAGCCTCAGTGAGCGTGCACACCGAGGGTGTGCGATAAAGTCATTACCAAGGCATGCCACTGGGATTTGGAGAGCACCAGCTAAGTCTAATGGAAAACCCAATGCGGTACCAGGCAGATGGGCGACAGCATTGGAGGGTGTTGAGAGACCACAGGATGATCACTAGCAACAGAATGCCTCTATTGGTGGGAAGGCACTTCGCTATTATTCTCTGCCCTCTTTGGGGGTCTCTAGTTACAACATGCACATTTCAGTGGTAATGTAAATTTCTGCATAACATTGCTGGAGCTATTAGTACTGAAATACATCCGTTGATAAAGAGGCTCTCAGCCCTGTGTTTGAGCAGAAATACTAATGTCTATCTAAAGTACAGCATATTTGGAGACCTTAACTTTCAAGGTTGACGAACTGACAAAACGTAAACTCCGAATCCATCTCGAGTGCCAGGTGTAAAGTCTGATAATCTCATTGAACAAAGCCTGGAGCCTGAGTGCATTAGGGAACTTATCTGTTTGACACATTGTACATGTTGTGTGGTCTTAGCACTTTAAAGACTGGGAACAAAAGAGATTAATCCACTGGACATTGCGCTGCTTGCAGCTAGGACACATTTCGAGGCTAGCGATCTGCAACAAGTAGAACCAAATCTGGGATAACAAAAGTTCTACATGGAACACTATCAAAGTGAGTATGTACTGTCAAAAGATCTTAAGATCTTAAAAAAGATATATAAATGGGCTGTAGTAGTAGCTCAGTGGTAGAATAAGTACTTTGCGAACTGACAAGCTAAATGTTGTGGGTTTGAACCCACCGCGGGGATGTCAGGAAGGGCATCCGGGCTCACTCCTCTAAGTCTGTGTCCACCCCCACAGTGTGGGGACTAGTCATGACATGTAAAAATGGACCTCGTAACAGTGACGTCAGTGCCATGTTTCAAGAGGGCCACATGCAGTGGAAGTTATTTCCTGAAATTAAAAGTAATGAAATGATGCTGGAGAGCTGTTTCATGTTCACCAGACAGTCTGATACACAGTAATGAATGAAAATGCATTTTGGACAAGGTATGTAGGTACCACCCCATTAGAAAGACCCAGCGAGAGGTGGATCGGATGCTGCACAACAGCTAATAAACACACCGTCAGTTCATCAGTGAGACCCGGCGGTCAGTGTTTCCTTTCCAGGAGTGGAGCACAGTCTTTAAATGACTCCCTTGCAGAGGCTGAGGCAACTGTTTCATTTTCTTTTCAGCCTGAACTCACGTACAAGGCAGAGCCTCACGGACTCCCTGGTACCCTTTATGTGCCTGCCCAAACACAGATTCGTATTGACACGCAGAGGTTCATCATTCCCCGCCTCCGTACCACTACCCAGATTACAAGCCATAATGTTGGAGAGACTTCACCACATGATAGGCAATAACATGGCACTTAATGGACAAGGCTCTTCTGCCCAAATGTCAAATGACGTTAATCCGTCTCGGCCTGTGTAAAGTTTTATGTTCAAGTGATGTGTATGTACTGCAGGCTTAACCAGAAAATAACTTTACGTCCAAGTGTGCACAAATAACTCTACCAAGTCTTTATTTAGCTCAACACTATGTGGATGACATCACTTCTATTTTTCTTGGCTTTCATGAGGAATTAAAATAAATTCATTTGGATTCAGCTTTCAATTAGATTTTATTTCTCTGTGTAATCTCAGGAGCACAAGAGAGAAATGCTTTGTTTGGTTTGTTGAGCAGTTTTTTCCAATCACAAGTTAATTCCAGGGATATGTTGATTCATTTATTGAGAAAAGATGATCATTGTTCTCATTGTTCCTGGAATAACAACGCACATTCAGAAATGTGCAGAGTGTTAAGATGACTCATTATTTTATTTGAAACGTATTGACAGTCTGCCCACAAATCCCCATCAACGTTCACATAGCTGGGTCCGGGACACTGGTATGGCAAGTTGTTCCCGAGATGAATGCAAATTTATGGGAACGTGTCGGCAAAAGTTCCTGCTCCCAAATCACCCGCTTTTCCAAATTGATCTGACAAGCCAGGATTTTTGTCGAATTCAGTGCATTTAACATCCAACCCATCATCCATCCAACTTACTCAAACTCCTCTTTTCCTGGTTCCGTCGGAGGCTGCCATCTTTGAGGAGAGCCAGTCCTAAACATGCCAAATGTGCCTGTCGAAATGAGGATTAGAGGTGGATTAGCCATGTCAGCACATGCATGTCCACCACGAGTCTACCTACCGAGTGCTTGCCCTTGCTATCGGATTAGGATAATGCACTGGACAATGCAGAATAAACGATTAAGGGTTCAGAGAGGAAGACAATAGCTTATTAACCCTCAAGAAAAGGTTTTCTGTTATCCCTCTGGCTTCTTCTCTCTGCATTCTGGGCTTTTAGTGTAGGGTTGAGTACAAACTGTCAATTTGCTGTCATAACAAATACTGATATTTTTTTTGTCTGTTTTGACATGGTGTGGAAGAGAATTTATTTCCAGATCCTACTTTCATCTTGTGTATAGAGTCTGGCTGCATACTTAAACTCCAGCAAATGAGTTCCTCTGTGTCAGGGCTGTGCTGATGTAAAAAGATGATGTGGATTTGCAGTTTATGGAAGCTGTTAAAGATGAGCACTTCCACATTTTAAAACGAGATTAAAAGTCCAGAAGCTTTTATTCATTTTTATTTTATGTTTTGTACATACATACAATGAAATGTGTTCTCTGCATTTAAGCCATCCTATTGTATAGGAGTAGTGAGCAGCTGTAGTGCCTGGGGACCAACTCTGGTTCTTTTTCTTGTTGCCTTTCTCAGGGTCACAGGCAGGAGTATTAACCCTAACATGCATGTCTTTTCTTGAGGGGGTGGGGTGGACATGGACTTCGATGAAGCTGTGGGGATTAAGGCCGGATGCCCTTCCTGACGTCCTGGGATGGGTTTGAACTCGGTGCCTCTGGCTCGTCAGTTCCCATAGCACGTGCACTCCCATGGGGTGGCATAGCTCAGTGGTTAGAGGAGTCGTCCGGTGATCAGAAGGTTGCAGGTTTGATCTTGGCTCCTGCAGAGAAGCATGTCAGTGTCCTTGATCAAGGCACTGTTCCTTTAACTGCTCTGACCTGTGATGGACTGGTGAGCTGTCCAGGGTGTTTCCTTGCCTTTCACTCAGTGAGCACTGAGATAGACTCCAGTCCCCCCCAACCTGACTTCGGATAACTGGTTGACAATGGATGGATGCATGTCTTTTTGATGTGCGAGGGAACGAGCACTGGAAGGAAACCCAATGCTGTCCCACCATGTCACCCCAAGTCTGAGTGTAATGGGCATAATCCATGACAGGTCCACAGATATAATGAGCATCTTTCCCTTGTTTCCTCATCGATCGTTAATCTGAGGATTTGGATTTTTTGCTGGAATCTCTGAAGACAAATGAAATGAAATGAGTGCTTCGTATATAAATGCAGAAATGGTTCACTTGCTGCATTATGCATTCATTAGATTCACATGGGAGTGAAAAGGTCTTCACTGCAGTGTAGAAAAGGGAAGTAAATAAATAAAAATAGACCATCGTGCGCAGTGCAGCATTATCCATCTCTTCTAATATACTGTGGCCTTCACTAACAAAACTGGCCGAGGGATTCTTGCAGATTCTATTGCTACTAAACTGCAGGGATGTAGACTAAGAGCCCATTTAGATAAATGAAAGTGAAGATGAAGAGAAGATGAGAAAATGGTGAAGAAAAAAAAGTCTGGCAAACCTGCGTGACTTGTTTCTTTTCCTGACTTGACACATTGGTACAAACGGTAAAAGTGCGAGGGCTATCACGGCGCTCTAAATTTAGCCGCAGCGCCTCTCGCTGACAATCGTCCAGACTCCAAATTCCAGTACATCTGTTCTCTAAAGCAAACAATGTGCCTCTTTGTGATGCTCAATTTTGATGCTTTATTTTCCTTCATTTGAGCTCGATGGCTCTGATTCTACTCCCAGGGGGAAGCTGCCAAGTGGATGTGTAAAGTTGGTTGGTGCTCAGGGCTGCCAGGTGTCTTTTCTCCCTGTTTTCCCAACCTTCAAACAACAGCAGCCTCCCTAACAACAGCCTGGAGGGATGTGCGCTAACAACAATTCCCCAGTCGGGAGCCTAGCAATTATACCACTCCTCCTCCATCCCTGTAATTGCACGTGGTGCTGCTTCCTGGGTGATCAGACCACCAGCCTGCCACCAGGGAGGTTGGCCCCGTCACCCCAGGCAACCCAGGTAAATGAGGGTATTTTACCGGAGACTTAAGTAAAGGTTGTACGTTAATAGATCGCAGGTGATTCATTACCACATGAACTCTTGCTCGGGTTTTGGGATCCATGCAGCATAATGGATCGCATAGGGTGTAGGAGGTGAGGGCAGTTTGAGGAAACACAGTGGGCCCTGGTGCCTCTTTATAGTGGGACGTATTGGCCTGCTGAGAGACTACCGTGGTTCCAGACCAAATGATACACATAGCCAAAGCATCCTGCCAAAACAGAAGATCAGCAGGAGTACTGAGCATCAGTTGTTGCGACCGTTTCAGAAAGAGGGCCCAGCCACTCGTGCATCAGGGTGATATGTCATGTGTGCGCATATATTGAGCCCTAAACACCGACTTGAATCCCGAGCTCGCTTTGACATTGTATTATCGGCGGAGTGTCGGGTGTCAGGCATGGGACTTAGAGGAATGGCGGCTCTATTTTTTCTCCCCCATAATCTACCTCATCCCTCGAGAGGAGAAACCCGACCCTCCGAGGTGTGCGTCTGCCACGGTCCTGATGACAGCATCTTCCCATCGGGGGCAGCAGCAGGAACCTAAAGGTTAATGTATGCTTAGCCTTTTTTGCACTTCTGGCAAGTGTCGCACAGCAGATAGGAATCCGTCAGTCTCGGCACCATATCCAATCATTTTGAACCATTATACAACAAGGAGGAAAGACTTTGAGCATTGATTTTTTTTTTTCATTCAATCATGTCGTTTTTATCAAGCAGCAGTGTCGAGTGACCTGTGTGAGACTTCTAACATGGCTTTAAATGCTGGCATGAAAGAAACACATGGTTGATACTCCCGTCTGGGCCCCCGACTATGTCGATAGGAAAAAGAGCTGGGGTCGGTCCTCGGGCGCTGGAGCTGCTCAGGATGGGTTAAATGTAGAAGTCAGATTTCATTGTATGTGTGTAAAACGACAAGTAATTCAAGTTTCTCCCTGCACGTTGTTTTGCCTCAAATGGGATAGGCTGGGAGGGCTATGTGAGAAATAAGCAAATCGCATCATGCTGTGTTCTTTAATGCTGCAGATGAGGCCAATTATTGAGTCGGTACCAAAACCTTCAGACAAAATATGCCACCAGGCGACGGAGACTCTGTTGCGATATTGGTAAAACATTTATTTCATCGAAGAAACAATAGAACTTCTGGACTTCATCTACTCTTCAGTCAAACCAGCTTCGTTTCTATCTTTGTAAAACATCTTATACAGCAAAATAGTGCTTCTACATGGACACGGTTGCAGCACATCATGACCACTGTAAAAATGGTGACAATTGTATGTTTATAAAGGCTGAATAAAACTCAACCATACATCAGTCGTAGGGAGGATTTCAGGCTCTGTGTGGTCCGATTTAAAACGACTTGAATCACCATTACAGAATACAGAAATTATAGTAATTCCTCCACTGGACTGTCATTCTGTTGATGTGTCATAGGGAGCGAGGGGCATCGTTAGCGCAATTCTCTGTATTGCCGAAGATGAGAGACCTAGGGATGAAGATCTGTGACACAATTTTCAATACAGAGATTCTGGAGATTTCTGAATGAGAGAGGTCCATTCCAAAAGTCCCGATTGGTCCCAACGTTGCAGGACTTAGACGGAGCTTGAGGGATTAAGGCCGGATGGCCTTCCTGATGCCCCACAGTGGGATCGAACCCACGACCTCCGGCTCATCATTTCCCGATATGCACGCTCTACCACTGAGATACCAGGTCCTCTTTTGAATATAAATCCTTATTTTCCATGGGGGGCCTTTTGCAAAACAATGAAAGCACAATTACTGTGCTCTATTGGACCCCGAAAAGCCTTTGGTTACGAATGGGGGGAAAAAAAAAAAAGACAGAATGATGAGAAACAGCGGTCACACAGAAACTTCTGTGGTGGAACTTTACATCATATTACCTTGAAGATGACACTGGGTTTACCATAAATTAACCACCATTAAGTTCTTGATGGATCCTCATTTTATTGCTGTGCTCTCAAGAGTGGTACAATGCCATCGCTCACGTCTAATTGACATTATGAGGAGCTATTACCGTATCGATCTGCCTGGCAAGTAGCACTGGATCGGCGGAGGTCCGCATCGACCCCACTTTGTGGGACCGTAGACTTTCCAGGGTCAGGCCAATGTTAAGGGGATATTACCAGCCGTCAGTAAAGTTGAATCACTTTTACCTAAAGAGGACAAAGCAAAGATGACATTTGTGGTAGGGTGGTCGTCTAGGTACTGGAACGTTGGTGGTTCGATCCCCAGCCCCTGCAGGAAGCGTCCTAGAGCAGGACTCTGAACTCCTAACGTCTCAAGTCCTGCAGTGGGATGGCGACCTGTCCAGGGTGTCTCCCCACCTTGGCTGGGATAGGCTTCATCATGACTCCGCAACTCCATTCCAGATAAGCAGTGGATGATGGACGGAGAGCCATATTACCTGTGAAGCCAATGGTTTAAGGATACTGGCCATGCTTGGGATACCCGTAACAAAACGCTGTGCTTTAAGGAGCATGTCTGCTTGCAATACCAGGAGCTATAAAATAAGAAAGATGGTAACATGAATGTCATACCAGGTGCTGAAAGTGTGTCAGTGAAGGTTCTTTTTCACGTGTCGTGACCCACACCGTGGGAATGGACGCAGACTTAGATGGACCATGACCAGATCCCCTCCCCGACTCCCCGCAGTGGGATCGAACCCGCTAACATCCGGCTCGTCAGTTCCCGTCGAGCGGCCCTCAGAGAGTGTGTCGCTAACGGGAATGTAAAATTTGCGATGGCCGATGAATGGACATGGACAGGCAGCTTAGTGAGTTAATATCATAGAAATAAATTAGCATAAAATAGACTTCTGTACTTTTTACACATACATCAAATACTGTACATATGCTGTTTAATATCTCCAAATGTTAAAATTAGAAGAGGGGGGGCAGACTGGTGAGCTGCATGAGTGTGTGTGTGGTCATGTTTTCTCATTCCTCTCAGTCCCAGCCAAAGTCATGTCCAGTCATCTGGTAGAACTTATCGTTAAAGGGCTTGTAAAAGTCCCGTAACCTCTGCACCACCTCCGGGTCAATATTCGGATGGGTCCGCCCCTTGGTTTTGCCGAGGCAGTGGGGCTTGCTGTTCCCCTCCGGCCTCTTGAGGCAGGGGAACCCCTTAGCAGGGTTAAAGTGGAAATGCTTGTCAGTGACTACCCTCCTGAGACCCAAGAAGTCCTGAACAAGCCCCATCTGCCCTGCGGGGTCGCTGATCAGACGCTCGCCGCTCACAAACAGCAGTTGGTCCAGGGGGAAGTACCGCAGCCAGCGCTCGAGGTGCTTGGCGTACATGCCGATCTGCACGGCGCTCCACGCGGTGTCAATCAGCCCACCTGTCGTGTTCTTAAATGTCAAGCTCTCGAAAGAGGGGATGTCAGGCTTCTTGGAGCGGGTCTGTGTGTAGTCGGAGATGGCCCGCGTGACAGGGTCCCTGACCACCACGATCAGCCTGGTGTCCTTGGACATGGTGTAGATTCGAGCGGGGACCTCCTTGGTGACGTAGTAGCTAGGGGTCTTCTCCATGGTTATCTGGCCTTCAAGTGTCTTGGGCATCAAGTCCCTGAGAGAGACACAAATATGGTTTTTAGAGTTGCACATCATATACGGTGGGCTATCTCACCCACAGGGTGCCTTGGGAGGCATGTAGGGCTTGTACATCGTATTGTCCTTTCTGTCTCCATCACTGCCTCCATCCTACACAATCCATCACATCACCAGCGTAGAAGCTAACTCGGAACCAAACCCATTTTCACAGGCTTTGTAACACACATTCCAAAGGAACATTGAGATGTTGAGGGTAAATGAATTGCTTTATCTAGTCCCAGAAAATCACCACATTTGCATGTAGATGCTTTTGCCCAACAGTGTTACATTTGTTCTCCATGACTTAAAACATAGGGGCGGCATGGCTCAGTGGGTAGAGCGGTCGTCTGGCACTCTGAAGGTTGCAGGTTCGAGCCCCGGACCTGCAGAGAAGCGTGTCGAAGTGTCCTTGAACAAGACACTGTTCCCCTAACTGCTCTGCCCTGTGATGGACTGGTGACCCTTCTAGGGTGTGTCCCTGCCTTTCACCCAATAAGGACTGAGATAGTCGGGTCCCCTGTGACCCGACTTCGGATAACCGGTTGACGATGGATGGATGGATGGATGGATGAACTTAAAAACTAGGGACAGCATAGCTCAGGAGGTAGGGCAGTCATCTAGTAATCAAAAGACTTAAATCCAAAGCAAGGACTCAGGGACTTGAGGCTATCCCGGCAAGGGTCATAGGTCACTAGCATAAAACAACGCTAAAAAAATATGTTCACTTAAACTTGAGTCCAGAATTGTATTCTATCTATCTATCTATCGATCTATCTATCTTTCTATTATGATTAATTCACGTATTCATTTTTTATTCTTTTTTTTATTATTTATTTTTGGCAGGGCTATCCTAGGGGAACCTGGAGACTCATAGAAACACATACAAACTCCACACCGGATGGCTTGAATGGTTCAAACCCGGGGCCCTCATACTGTGAGGCAACATTACCAGCCACTAAGCCGCCGTGCTTGCTGCCATACAGAGAGAGATGAAAATGATATTTACTGGCAGTCTTATAAAAGACCGACAGGAGCTTGGCTGTCACTAATGAGTTATATTACCTCAACCAGGTGAGTGAAAGGCATCGGTATGTTGAGATGGAGTCGCTTCCATCATCCAAGTATTATGTCTGAGCACAGTGCCGAGCTCACAACGCACTCAAAATTCAGAGCCTGCAGGATGACATCCATCTCCTGCTGTTTAAATTTAATCTTTATTAAATCCCCAATCCTCTTTCAAACCACCACAATCTTCCCCTTGAAATTCTTCCTTCACCTTGATTACATTATACAAAGGAAGGTTTTAGTCTGAATAGGCACCATGATGGTTCTAAATGTCACGCCGCGTCTAATGACGAGTGCATTACTTCCTGGCTCGCCCCGTTCACCGCTGATCTTTACGTGAAACACTGCGGTGCAAAAAATGCACATTTGGATGAAGCCTCAGATTCCTAAGGAGAGAGTAAAGAGCTGAGCTGCTGTCTGCTCCCTTGATGGCACCGCTTCCTGACCCAGCGTAGCTCTGGTTGATCATAATATAGCCTGTTAACTGCAGCTCTGACTGGATAATGGCTTAAGTGAGCCAAGGGGGATTAGGACTAAGCCAAACACACTGGAGCATTAGAGGTGGGTCGACTGCCTCGCTAGCGGCTGACTTGGTGGCTGGCTGGTCCGAGAGGAAAAAGAGCGACGGGAGAGACTGAGCAGGGTGGAGACAGTTGGCCTCGGTGGAGATGGTCATGGGTTAGTTCATGATGAGTGGCTAAAGTCAAGTGGTAGATGTTGAGTAAGAGGAACCACCGAAGAACCACAGCCGGCTAGTCACTAGTCAGAATAGCACCATCCACATTACACATGGAAGAGGCTTTAGTCGTTTGTCACTGTGCATCCATAAGATGATATTTGTCCTCTGTATTCAACCCATCCTGTTTTATAGGAGCGGTGAGCAGCTGCAGCATCCAGGGACCGACTCCAGTTCTTTTTTCTGATTGCCTTGCTCAGGTGCACAGTATCAACCCTAACGTGCACGTCTTTATGATGACGGTAGGAAGCCGGAGCGGCCAGAGGAAACCCACACTGACTTGTGGAGAACATGCAAACTCCACACAGAGAGGACCTGAGACGGGATTTGAACCCAGGACCTTCTCGCTGCAAGGTAACAGTGCACCACCTCGGCATCATAGAAATATAGTGAATGATTATTTTATATCACTATGATATGTGGCCAAGTCAAACATTTTCCCATATTTCTGGTATTATACTAGGCACGTGAACAGCAGATCCAACGTCTGGGAAATGCTCCTTTTCAGTGTGTGCAGGATTAGACCATCTTTCTTCTGTTAGCATAGTGAACAGTTGATCTAAATGTGAGAATGTGGGGCAGGACGGTGGTGCGGTGGTCAGCACTGTTGCCTCACAGCAAGAAAGTCCTGGGTCCGAATCCCATCCCAGGTTCCTTCTGTGTGGAGTTTGCATGTTCTCCCCGTGTCTGTGTGGGTTTCCTCCAGGTGCTCTGGTTTCCTCCCACCATCATAAAAACATGCATGTCAGGGTTAATACTCCTGCCTGTGTCCCTGAGCAAGGCAGGAGGAAAAAGAACTGGCGTTCGTTCCCAGATGCTCACACCTCCCATACAATAGGACGGGTTGAATGCAGAGGAGACATTTTGTTGTATGTATGTACAATGACAAATAATAAAGTTTCCTTTCATGGAGACTTTGTTAATACAGCGGTTAGTATGAGTTCCAGCCACACATCCGCGCAGGTTAGATGGGCTTCAGCATCTCTGATATGTTCATCTTGAAAATGTGAGTGGTTTAAAAAAAGCAAATGGAGGTCAAATCTTCCATTGCTCTGAGAGGGGGTTATTTCTGCAGCTCGGGGGAGAATCCCGAATGGCCTGTATCTCATTAGCACCATACAAACACACAAGGGGTTCTCTTTCTGATGCAATTTCATCACCAAACTAATGTAACTCCCACTCTCCTTAGTTGGAGGTGTCGGTCCTCACACATTCATTTCATCTTCTCTCTTAAGAGCCCCAGCTATTGTCGTGTGCACTGCCAAAAAGGAATGATGAAAAAAAAAAATCCCAAACCAATCAGGGTAGTAGGAAAAGACGAGCACCTTTATCAGAATCCCCTGCAATTATCCTCTGCATCTCCTGGATGTGCATGTGCGGCATGCTGTAGGCTTTCCCTGAGGCCTCGAGGGACAGAGAAACTTATCACCAATCAAACTTTCCACTTAGTCCCAGAGCAAAACAATCTGTGTGAGCGGCTCATGCATTATTCATCCTAACAGCGATGGAGGATGGGGGAACATCTCCGTCTGTGGGAGGAGTGAGGGAGTCGCCTCAGGGAGCCAGATGTAGCAAGTTTTTCCCAATTTGTTCTGCTTAATAAACAATGTCGTCCGCAAGTGATCGGTTTCAGTCGACATTGTCGTCAGTCAGTCAGCCTACAAAGACGAGAGCTGTCACGTTCCGAGCCCCAAAACAAAACACCACTCTGTTCAGGGGCGGTCTCAAGAATCGGACTGAGGATTTTGCCCGTTTGCCCCGACAGACCGCATCGAGGCCTGTGAATTTATTTGTATTCCGAGGTCGTGCACTAGTATAGGGGACGTGTAGGGAAAATGCTGTGATCCTGCCGGTTTCAGGTTTCCACCTATAGCTATGGTAGAGACGAATCTGTGGCGATGCTTGAGCACGCAGTAAAAAGAAAAAAAGCACATACGTAAACATCCTCTGCCCTCTACGCCGTCCTT
>OMLC01036061.1:0-14430 GCA_900302585.1 Regalecus glesne
ATCATTATCAAATCCATCAGTCTTCATAAGGAGAGTGATCTTTAAAAGATGGAGGCACAATGAAAAGCTGCTAAGTTCAAACTGCCCAACTGTGCCCTGTAGCCACAGCCTCCTCCACCTTTCACGATGACAATATTGATCATTTCGCTACAACGTCTTTATTGTTCACCAAACAGCTGTACAGCAGCGAGGACAAAACGGCAACCACTTTTAAAAAGGTCAACTTTTAAGTGTCGCGATTGGCCCCCACTTAGTGAGGGTGAACACAGATTTAGATGGAGAGTAGGGGGGATCAAGACTGGATGCCCTTCGAGACGTCCCGCGGTGGGTTCAAACCCGCAGCATCTGGCTCATCAGTTACATGTGCTAATTCACGGTGCTTGGTGAACCTTACCTGGCATCGTTGTAGGAGACATCCAGCCAGTCGCCGACTTCATTCTTCATATAGTTGGAGTTGGGGTAGGGGGACCTGGCCAGCATCCCCCCACGGTACCACTGCTCAGGCGTTGCGCTCTCCCGTCGAGATGCGCTTCTCTCATACGGGCTGCATATGAAGGCGGCGTTGGCTGCCGCGCCGTGCGCATTTACGCACCGCCGCGACCCCCCAAACTGAATATAGCTATTATCGTTGTAACCGTAATTACTCCCCCATAACATCCCGGTAGAGTCGCTACTAACGGCCTCGGATTTAACTTTGAATCTATATTGCTCTTGAAGGTAGTCGGCGTATCTGTCCTCCGTCGCTTCACCCATGTTACCGGTCAGATTGGGCTGCTTGTAGGAGTGCGGCGCCCTTTCCGTTTGACCCAGACGCGCGAAATCCTCCACCGCCGGCGCGCCAAACGGGCAAGAGGCCGGACGCGCCACGTCCGTAGGAACTGTCCCTTTGGAAGTCACTCCGTCAATCTCGTAGAGTCTGAAGTCGTCCGACTCGTTCACAGATGTGTGGTTGTAGCAGAGATGTCGCACCCCCGCAGCATCTTCCGGACTTTTCAGCTTCAGCACTTCCACCGGTTGCGTGTAACCACTACCATTAATACTGCTCCAACTACCACTGCTGCTACTACTGCTGTTGCTGCTGTCCAGTCTCCGGTCGTCGCCGTCAGGGCGCTTGTACTCAGAGATGGCTGTGTAGGTTCGGGCACAATTCAACTGCGCGTCTCCATACAAATATTCTCCGCGCATTTGGTCCGTGGGGATACACGGTGTGAGATGGCTCTGCAGGTCGCTCATGTCACTGGAGTCCATGGCCAGGCCCAGAGACACAGACACCGCTTTGCACAGCTCCTGTGCGGTCTCGGAGATCGTGGCGCAGGCGAAACCGGGGCAGCCGGTGGCCGTACGGATGTCAGCGTTCAGTTCGTCTCCGGGGCAAGAGGCGGCTGCTCGACATGAGTGTTTCTCCATGTTGCGCTGCCCGGATCTGTAAACATTTGCGTCCACATTATCGGATACGTTCAACGAGGTCTTCCTTGTTGAGGTTCTTGTCAAGTGCGCACGACTTGTGGCACTTTGAGTCGCGACGGGGAAGCTTAACTCGCCGTCGCCCTCCTTCGCTTCTCCTCCTGGCCATGTGTCCGCCCGGGATGGTACCTGTCGATTAGTTTGGCTCATTTCCCGCGCGTTTTTCCCTCGTTTTAGCACTTTAAAAGAAACAGTCCCGTGAAGGCGGGAAAAAACAACACCTGGCACGGACCGGAGCGGCGTCGTATTACTTAGCTCAAAGTCTTACGTTGCGAAATAAGCCCTGGAAAACTGTTCTGAAGTCACAAACTCCTCCTAATCCAAGTTGGATCTCGGCAAAGCGGATGCCATCGAGTCATTTAGAGCCGAGAGAGGCTGGATACGCTCACTTGGTGAAGATGGCTAACATCGTTATGTTTAAGATCTGTTTTGCCGGTGTCTGCGCAGATAAGCTAGGTAGCCAAACGCGTTTTTGTTTTTTTACTATCTGGGGACAAATATTGACGTGGGTGGAAGTATGTTTAAGTTCATCGTCACTAAGAGCCAAAATAAGCAGATAGCCTATTAGTTGTTTTGTTTCTTTATTCCCTCTATTCTTACACCAACTTGGAAGTATTGTCAAGTGTTATTGTATAAAATAAAGTCACTTCATTTTGTTTTTATATTCTTAATATGACATTTTTATTCAACCCATCCTATTGTACAGGAGCAGTGAGGGGCTCAGTATCTTGTTCAAGGACACATCAACACACTTTCTGAAAAAGATGGGAATTGAACCAGTGGCCTTCCAATTACTATATGACCTGATCTACCTCCTGAGCCATCCCAATCCTGTCTAGTCTAGTCATGCCTAGTCTGTTTCCTAGAGTGGTCTCGTGGGCTACATAGGTTGAATTCTAAAATCAAGCCTGCTCCTATTGTCAATACTTCTTCACAGTGGGAGTACCAAACATCACTAAACGTCTTTGCTCTCGTTGGTGTATTGAACTGAAACACCATCTTAATGTGAGGAGGTTCCAAAAAGTTCCACTGTATCGAGTTTGGTATAATCAGAATCGGTTTATTGACCATGCAGGTTTCCACATACAGGGAATGTGACTTCAGCTACATGGCTCTCGCAGATACTTCACATAGAATGACAACACAACACAATCTTCACATATATACACAAGGATTGACTGTACACAGGTGAAAATAAGAGATGATAAAGTGCGGTGGTGCAGAGAATATATCAGAGATGTTTAAATACATCTCTGCAGGTTACTTACATACACGCCTGAGGTGGAGAGAATATGTGGATAATCAAACTATGGGATTTAGCTAGCTTGTAAGGCATTTAAGAAATAGATTGGTGCACTGCCACAAGCATCATCAGTACCTTAGTCATAAAGAACATGCGTTAAGATCACACACACAACAGATTGCCCATAAAATCCTGTGTGACTTCAATTACTTGTGACTGGTTAGATATAATGGACCCCATAGATGTAGGAGCAATCCCATATCCCAATATGAATCATTCAATCTGATTCTTACTGAAAACTTAAATTCCCTTTAAGGTGTCTCACACTGAATGCTTCCCCCCTGGGTTGTTAGATTAGTTCATGGAGCTTGAAGGCAATCCTATACCTTAACAAGCATCCAGCTGTGTGCTACAGGTGCAACACATCTGGATTCCAGCTTTACAGAAATGACAGTGTAAATAACATGCTTATTCTAATAGCAGATGTCCATAGAAAAACCAAACAGGAAAATAATTTCTTACGCTCGGTTCCTATTTACACCGGGTAAAAAGAAAGGCCTGGGGATGATAGGTGTAGAGACAGGCTTGCGTTTTTACTTTGTGCCCATGAGACGTTCACCCTTACACTAGCTCCCTGTTTCCAATGGGAACCAAATGATGTAACAGTACACCAAACTGGCTCGCCCAATTGGCCGGAACTTTACAAACAATGACGGCACCACATTTGCATGAATGTGCCTCCGTTGAGAATTAGATGGATCTGGCCCAGGACTTGTTCAATCAGTCTTTGTGCTTTGCGCATTCAGAGGAGTGCCAAGCCAGAGTGATGAGAAATCAGCAGATTATATTTTCTTGTTTCGCTTGCATTGATTTGGCTAAGCGATGTACACCTGTCCCATCCACTGATGTAAGTAAAGCTAGGTAAACCAAACTGTTAGATTTTAAATCAGATTGGATGGGATTATTTCCCCTTTTGGGCATGGTATGATAGTTTAGGGCGTAAGGGCCAGCATAGCTCAGATGGTAGAGCGCGTCAGCTTGTAATCGGAAGGTTCGATCCCCGGCTCCTTCAGAAAGCAGCCATTTAAGTTTTTCACTACATGGAATTAGACTTTGGTTTCATGGCTCTCACAGGTACTTCAAATAGAATGACAACACAACAACCTTCAGATATCCACACAAGGACCTACTACATGAATATAGATGCATGTGAATATAAGAGGTGATAAAGCACAATGGTGCTGAGAATGTATCAGAGATCTTGAAATAAAAGTTAGTAGGTTACTTACATACACACACAAAGCATAGCAGTATAAGTACAATGTACAATACAGTATATACAAGACATACGGTTGGAACTTGACAACATCAAGTGTTCATTTGAACAGTTTGAGAAGTGTAAATGATTAGGATCTGGGAAGGTCGTGACTTGTCTGTTGAAGACAGAGCTCATGGTAAGTAATCAGGACAGAAAGCATGAAACAGGCCTTGAAAATGATTGTGGTTGACCGGAAGTTGCTGAAATTAATACTTAAATATTACAATGACAGTGAGAACTCCACTTTTACATGTCACAATTAGTCCCCGTGTTGTGGGGAGGTTATGTGTAAATGTTATAATAGTACTCCTGCAACTTTACAAAACTCTGTATACATGCATATGACTACATTCATGGCACCAAGCACCAGCAGTGCTTGCTTAACAAAAGAAACTAGACAATACCCTACCCACACTTTCTCTTCATATGAGCAAAAATATGAAACACATTAATGATGCAGAATTAGGAGAAGGAACGACTCGGTGTTACAATGAATTTGTCATCTGGTCAGTTTTTGGTTTTTTTTAATCCAGTTTTTACTCACACTAGAAACTGTTGCATGACCCCCTCTCTCATGCTGTCTGAGGTATTGCGGTATACTGACTTGTAGGTCTTATATGTGACTGTAGATTATAGCTTATGTCCCTTGGCAGTCAAGTAACTTGGCCTAAAGCTGACCTGAGTTGACCCCATGCAAGAGGATCACAGGTGTCTGTGGCTTAGTCAGAAATGCCAGCAAAGCTAGGTAGATTATACTCTACAATGACCTGTTGCATTATGAAAACACTAACCCTATCCCAGTAATATGTTGGTAGACTATTTATAGAAGGTTTAATCCTCATTTTCATTATCCCATGCCACCTGGCTGAGAAATGTTCACAGAATCCGTTGTTAAAGCATTTTATCAGTCATCACACGTTCTTTCTGCTTCCAGTCAGCCAGGCCAAGATCTGAGTTACAAGTTACAGACCCCCCCCCAAAAAACGCAGACAAATGTTTTCTCATCATTCATGTCAGGGGTCATTAAAAGAGACTATTCCCCAGGTGCTGCAGCTGCCCACTGCCCTTATACAATTAAGATGGGTTAATTACAGAAATAAACTTCATTGTAGGAATAAAACGACTAAATAAAGTGGTTTTTGGCATAGTATAAACCATGTATTGATAGGAAGTTATTAATCCTTGAGCAGATTGAGGCGTACACAGTGCAAATACTGCTGCAGACCACTGCTGCAGAACCAAGGTAAGCCAAAATCACAGCAAATTAAATCCTTCAAGAAATCTTCCAGGAAGCACTGTGGGACACCAGAACCCCTAGTCTCCCCCACGTCAAACGAACCCCCTGACAAACATCTCATATCTTGATTCAACATCATTTGAACCATTCCCGCAGACCATCTTTACTGTTGCCTTAGATTGGGTATAGCATGACTTGTGAATGTGGCAGGTTTACACTTAAAAACAATAACCCACTGCATTGTCTGAGATGGGTTATGACCTCTGCTTGAATGGTGGAAAAAGACACGTCTCATGGATCCATCCCAAATATGGCCGTTAAAGAGTTACAGATGTTACCTTTGTTGCATCTGAAAGAATGTTTGATGATGGGTGAAGACTTGGCCAAATGGAAGACAGCCCCCAAAAGACAGCCAATTTAGATTCAGCTCCTCGTCATCAAGATGTGCTGGGGCCTTGTGGCATTGAGAGCAAATGTGCTTTAGTACATAGCATGTACATACATAGCAAAATCCAGGGCACGGTAAGGATAAGAAGCCAAGCAAATCTAATAAAACAAGTAAGCAAAGGTATGAAGTGGGTCTTTGTGAAGTCGCCCAGATATGAAATGTAACATTTTAGTCATTTTAAAGTATTCTGTCTCTTTTCGCTATCCTGATATCTAGCAGGCCAAAGAACTCCCAACACCTCTCCTCCCCAGACTCCTGCATTGGATAATGAGGGTTTGCCGAATATGAGTCACAAGCTTTGGCTCGTCCTCACAGGCCTCGAACAAAATATGTAATGACCACAGAGGATAATATCTGCAGAGGCCATTCAATAATGGCAGATTTTGGCAAGCGTGCATCGTATCAACTACCGTTCCAAGAGAACCCATTCTCTTTGCTTTCTTTCATTTGAGGTCTATTGCATTGGTGAACAAGTGAGATCAGGATGTAATACAATAAAGAAATCTCATTTTATAGAGACAGTGCATATCAGTGAATATTTAGAATGTAGATATTACATATTTTGGCAATATGTAAAGTGATACGTCATGCCAATAAAGCCTTTTTGAATTTGAATTTGATATGCCAGATTTAGCCAGTAGGTAAATTTTAATCTGTTCTCCTAAGCTTTTAGAGGGTTCGAGAAGAGATAGGAGAGGGAAACCTGTTTAGGGAAGGGCTGCCCTTCAGATGACACCTGAGATAAAAGGGAATACCAGGAAACATAAGCAGCCATCTTAGCCAATTTAGGGCAGCTGTTGTCAAGGGCTGTTGATAACCAAAAGTCAGCACCAACCAACCTTTACGCACTTCTCACAAATTAATACTTATAGTTTAAATGCTGATGGAGCAAGGTAGTTTGAGAGATTATGGGCTTTTTCACGATCAAGTCTTTGGAAAATTATGCAAAAAGCCAAAGTAAGTTTCCATTTAAATTGACTCATTTCTATATAGTACTTTTCTAGTCTAGCAATCATTCAAAGCACTTTACAATATATGCCTCAGATTCACTGAGCATGGGCGATAAAGGCCAGATGCCCTTTCCTGATGCACCGCGGTGGGATTGAACCCGCAACGCCTGACTTTGAGGCACATGCTCTACCACTGAGCCTCTACGGTACCTGTAAAAAAACACACACAATCAATTTCACTTTGTAGAAAACTGAATTTTACTAAATTGAACATTTTCACAACTTAGTGACTAACTTGACCTATTTCATACCAAGCTAGTTCCTCTAACACTGCAGAAACGACAAGTTAATTCTATATTGGAGACCTCATTCCAACACTGGTTCCTCATGATGTGAAATGATAGCCTTGTGCTGAGACTTATTGTCATCATTCATTTTCTATTTTTCCTGTGTTATTATGCTGCTGCATGTTGATGTCAGCACATCTTCCAGTTGTTCCAGAGTTGTTTGATATAGTGCTACCAAAAAAACAAAAAAACAAAAAAAGGCAGTAATTTGTGGCGTTTGGTTGCCTCTGCCTTGAGGAACATGTTTTTATGTGGTATAGTCGGACAGGGAGAGAGCAGCTGATTGGCAATATCCCGGGAATAGAGTTTCACATCATCAACCAGGCATTCAATAGGCCTGTGATTTTAATTTTACCATAATTTGTCTCAATCTTGGAGGCAACATAGTTTAGGAGGTAGGGCGGTTGTCTAGTAATCTGAGGATTGGTGGTTTGATCACCGGCCTCTGCAGAAAGTGTCCTTGAGGAGGACACTGAACGCCTAACTGCTCAAGCCCTGAGATGGAACGGCAATCTGTCCAGGGTGTTTCCCTGCCTTGAACCCAAGGAATGCTAGGATAGGCTCCAGCATGACGTCACAACCCCTTCTTCGGATAAGCAGTTGACAGTGGATGAATGTTTCACATGGACCAAACTCACACTGTAGACTCCCCTATTCATAAGAGTTGTAATTTCAATTCCATCACACACCCCTTCCTTCCTTTCTATCTGTTTTAGCTTGTTTTGTCCTTGTGGTGACTCGAATTGCACTAAGCTTAATGGAGGATTCCTTTGGGCAAGGAAATGAAGCCCGCACATACAGATTCAGTCCAGTATCTTCCTCCTAATAGCATGCAGGGAAATCCCTTGCTCATCCCCTGCTTGCTTGGTTGGATTGTGAAGTGAGTTCTGTTTTTCGCAGAGGTAAATACTGATGAAATAAACAAATGAAGCCCCTTGAATAACTGATGACCCCAGCTTGCAACTCCTCACCTGGTATGTCATCAGGAGGAGTGGCCATCAAGGTAAATATGGTAACAAGTACCGAGTGGCTCCGACTGTGTTGTCTGACATACAATGGATGACATGCAGTTTGACACCCGCTGAAATAACAATAACAACAAAAGATTAAAATAATCACCATCATCACAGACTCGTGGATCATTTTCTGTGACATTTCATGGCACACGGCCTCAGCAAAGAGCAAAAGCTTTGATTCTACTTTGAGGTGCAATCTGTAATGGCACGTGGAGTACTGCAACAACAGGACCACTCGACTGACAAGCCACACGACACATTTCACCATCAGGTCAACAACATTCTGTGCTTGCTTGATAGGTGGAGACAACTGAAAGCCTCGAAAGGAACTGAAAGCAATGCAACCTCTGCAGGTTTGCTCATACGCAGGTAATAAAGCGAGCGAGGTGATGTCTGACCAAAACAAGGGCACAAGTGGGCAGACAGCCGTCATGTGGCATGCATATTAAGTGAATCAGATTGCCCATAGATGTGAATGGTGTATGAATTGTGTACATACGTGGGCCTCGGAGATGGACTGGTGACCTGTCTACAGGGGGTCTTCCTGGTTTCTGTCCAACGCCTGCTGGGAAAGGCTGCAGCTCCCTATGACCCTGTTGTTGGGTAAACTGGATATACATAATGGTTGCATGGTAAGAAGAATGCCATAAACAAAGCACCTCAAACCAGGCTTCATACTGTGTGTGCAGTAGAGCCACCCTGCACGTGGAGGGTCACACATTACGAAAGCAAGGGTCTTTAAGCAAGCTGACCTTCCATCCCCTCACTTCCTCATTTACATTGAGTGTTCCTTAAAAGGAAACACTGCACTGCAATGAAGACACAGTTTTAATTTAGAATCATTTCATTTTTTAAATTAAAATATGCACTATCCTCCTTTGTTTTCCAGGCAAAATGACAGCACTACAGAGCATTAAATCATTCCATTTGTATTGTCTCGCTACTCACGGATTTTCTGCAGGGGACTGGAGGAAAGCATGATTACTCAAATTGCACAAGCGCTTCATAAATATTTGGTGGGAATTCACAAAAAAGATTTAAGTCATTTTTCTGACACAAGTCTACCAAATATGATGCTTTAGTCTTACTCCAACTCTCAAGCTGAAAGGAGGTGGAGTTAAAGGAGGGAATGTGTGGGGGGAAGAGTGAGGGAAAATGCCAAGGCTGAGACATGAGACCTTATCCTTTTTTGAGAAAACTCAAGGTCACAAACAGAGCAGATTAGTTCCACTTTGGGTTGT
Source organism: Regalecus glesne (assembly GCA_900302585.1). NCBI lineage: Eukaryota > Metazoa > Chordata > Actinopteri > Lampriformes > Regalecidae > Regalecus > Regalecus glesne. Next base: position 9,265 of record OMLC01036061.1, read on the forward strand.
AAATCTTTACTAGGATGAGGGGTTTGAGTTACACTTCAGTCGCAGATGAATAATTGTCACTGCTTTTTTTAAGTGACACATCCTTTGGCGGCTATTTCAAGGACTTCCAACTCTTGCCTTAACTGGCCAATCTAAGCTGCTGTAAAGTTGATCCCCTAGGATCAGGAGCGGTGACAGTTGCTGGGTGTTTGACACTGTGCTTGATACCTGACAAATCAAACTAGTGGCTGTACTGGAAGTGGCCATGCCCACAACTTGGTGCCCGGGGAGCTGTTAGAGGTTCAGTGTCTGGCTCAAGGACACCTCCATATGGTTTCTGTGGGACCGCAACCTGGAACCTGAGCTATGTTGCCCCAACATTATCTTTCTCCCTCTTTCTTTATGCATATATTTAGACACATACATCAGCCAAAACATTAAAACCACCTGAGGCCCCTACCATCAGGGAATACCATTGCCATGCAGGGGAGCACTTGGTCTGAACTGTTTAGATAGGTGGCACACGTCAAAGCAACATCCAGGTGAACGACAGGATCCAGAACATTGTTCTGTTCCAGCAGAATATTGCCCAGAGCATCACACTGCATCCACCAGCTTGCCTTCTTCCCATAGTGCATCCTGGTGCCATCTCTTCTGCAGCTAAATGAAGACACACACACCTGACTGTCCACATGATGTGGACATCAGACCAGGCCACCTTCTTCCATTGCTCCATTGTCCAGTTCTGATGCTTTTGGTGATGCTATTCTGGGTGCTTTTGGTGGTGGACAAGGGTCATCTTGGGCACTGACCAGTCTGATGCAGTCCTCTACACAGTAAGCTGTGATGCACTGTGTGTTCTGATACACATCTATCATAGCCAGCTTTGACTTTTCCAACAATTTGAGCTATAGTAGGTCTTCTGTGGGATTGGACTAGGGGGACGAAACTTCACTCCCCACAAACGAAAATGGGAGCCAATGACCCTGTCGGTGGTTCAGCAGTTATCCTTCCTTGGACCACTTTGGTAGGTACAGATCAATGCATACTGGAAACAACCCATGAGACCAGCCATTTTGGAGATGCTCTGACCCTTGACCCAGTTGTCTAGTCTCACAGATCATTATGCTTGCCCATTGTTCCTCCTTTCAGCACATCAATCTCAAGGACTGACTGTTCACCTGCTGTAACATATCCCACCCCTGACAGATGCCATTATAATGAGAAAAAAAATCTGTGTTATTCAAGTCCCCTTTCATTGGTTCTAATGTTTTGGCTGATTAATGAATATGTTGTGGGAATAACAGTCCACCAGCAGCCATAATACTGAGCCGTCTTCCATGGGCCTGAAATGTGTCTGCAGGCATCCTCACTGGAAGACAGTCTGTGGTGGGAAAACTTGCTTCTTGGTTTGCTTACAGGTTAGATAGTATGAGAAAATGTGAATATCAACGCTTCATTCAACTGTGTAATGTAGCTTTGTTAGCTTTTTCTTATACAACTGTATGTTGTGTTGATATTATAATTTTCTCATACAGTGCAGCCTATCGGCAAACCAGGTGGCACTTTTTCCTATTTGTGCATCGTGCGTATTAGATCGAGGTAACAAGGGTTGGAAACAAGTACCTTTTTTTCATTAGGTGCAGGTGTTAAATGTTTCAGTCAGAGTTCTTATCTGAGACATTTCTTTCTGGGTTTGGCAGTCATTCATGGCCTTCAGAGAGCCTGCTCCCACTGGAATGAAATCCAGTTCTTCAAGCATGTAGACATGAGGGAAAAACCACTTGCTGCTCTATGCTCTCACAATTTCTGAGAGGAAAAAGTATTTTTTAGATTCGAAAACTGTATATCGAGATGTTTTGCATCCAGTCTAAACAATTGCACATATCCAACTTGCACGGTCCATTTTACGAGTGTCCATGCCCTTATAAACATGCATGTATGATGTATTGTTTTCAAAAAAGACCTATAAGGGTTTGCTCCAGCAGCCTGTCAAGGCTGGGAATCTTAAAGAAAGCTGACAAGACATGTCAGGCTTTGAAGCTTGTCCAAAAGGATGTAGGCTCTCATGGGTTTTACAAGAATCTACTGTGTATCATTTTACTGTTGTGGACAGGATTATCTTGCAAAGCATTTCATAATGTACCATAAATACATTAAAATTATAAATGGAAATCTTAAAAAGAATTCAGTAGTGCCTATTGTGCCCGTAGATGCACTTTATGCACACCACACTGGCTCAGGAACACCTGTCTAGGAGTCAAAACACACTCATATGTAATCATATGTTTGTCTATAATCTTCAGATTGCTGTATCCATACCACTATTTACCCACATGGATGTTTTATCCCTTCTTTTCTACTCATTATTTTCTTAAGCCAGATGTTCTCCTATAAGAATAATAAATGGGAAAAAATCTCTTCTTCCTCCAGTGATTCGGATTTTGCTCCAGGGGCACTTTGACCTCACAGTGTCGTCAGAGACAAGACAAGCAGCCTATCAAAAATCAACATTCAACTTTCATATTTCTCATATCTGTCACTACAGGCTACAGTGGTCCAGGCTGTACCACTATGTGTCAAATATGCCTTCAGTGTGTGACACAAAGGCCTTCATATTTTATTTTATGGGAGAAGAATATCACAAAAAGATTACTAATATCTTTTACCTCTCATCACATATGAGGTAGCTCATATGTGAAAAATAAGAAAAGAAAAAAATATTATCTTGATATCTATATCTATGGATTTTCATAGAGGATCTGATTCTTTACAATTTTCAGGTAGCAGTTTACTATGGAACATGGATCAAATGTCCGAAAGATCACCTCTAATATGGACTATTTCACATACCAAACTTAATTTCCATGTGCTATATAGATATTTCAATTATTTCAGATAATAACTTCTGTGATAGTTTTTTCTGCTGCATGACAAATTATGTTTTATTATCACATTTTTGTTTCTCCAACTTAACTAAGTGTTGGGGTTGATGTGGATATGCTGTAGACATAACAGGGTAGCATGACATGTTCTACAAGTTCTCATGGAATATTTTCAGTTTTTTTACATGGCAGTCAACAGATAATAGTTTCATAATAATCTCCTATTATTTGCATGGTTATTTGATGTAGTAAGCTAGACAACAGCATATAGGCAAGCCACTCATTTAATAATTAATTTACTGTTGTATAACAACCTCTTCACTGATTTTCTGTCTTCGTCTCTCTTTCATACACACACGCACGCACACACACACGCGCGCGCACACACACTAAAATTTGCTTTCATTGCACTGACAGACCTCCTACATTTTATTGGGGGGGGGAGTAGTGTACAAAGAAATTGATCTATTGGAGGAACCCCAGTTGCTCATCTGGCAGAGCATGTACCATCAAAGGCCAAGTCCTTACTGCAGTGGCCAAGGTTAATATCTGGCCTGAGCCCTTTGTTGCATGTCATTCCCTCTCTCTTCCCTGCCTTTCTTGTCTCTCTTGACTATCCTATCAAAAAGATTCAAACATACAAAAACAAAAATATTGATCAGGTTAACTTCGTTTCACCATTCTCTTCCTGCACATCCCCCTGTATGGAAGTAGATGCATCAGAATCGGATTCCTTCCTCCAAATCAAACTTTGAATTGTGTATTCTGCTCTCAATTTCTCCCACTAAGGAGGTACCATGGCACACTGAATTATGTGCAAACATTAAACTTTCACTGAACCTTTAAATCAAAACCCCTGGTATTATATAAGGCCTTCATGGGGGAAAATGCATATACATTCATATGAAAATCACAACAATTGATAATCATGCCCCATTTATTTTATATTAGGCGGTCGCTGTTGTAAAATAAATCAGGGGGAATAACTGTCCTTGAGACTGACATTTTAGTAGAATTGAGATGATACTGGCAACCCCACAATACCATGTCCTGCCACAACATGTGGTTCCCACCAACACTGCCAAACCACTATATTTGCAAAGCACTGGTCTCTTATGGTACAGCAGAGGTCCCTGTTCTATTCACGGATAATATGCATAAGTGCTGCGACCATTGGTTTCATGCAACATTTACAATATTTACTCACATGTCACCTTAAGCCACCCCATCTATCCACCGCCCCACTACATTTTGGCTCTTGTTTTTTGCACCTTATAGGGTGGGTGTATTTTACAACAATCACTTAATATTATTTTTATTTTGTGCTTCTTCATAGCTGGTGTTTTACGTCTTATCTCTTCTCTATCTTTTTATTCTCTATGGGCCATTTGATTGGATGATACTGCACGATTTGAGGCTGACATAATTGCAATTTCGTTGTGCTTGTATGATGAAAATAAAGCTCTTAAATCTTGAAACTATGTGGATCATCATCTTTCTGTGGTTTCAAAAGCCGTATGGTGATGTGTACAAAGATTGGCATATGATTTCATTTTCCACACAAAACAAAATTACTATATATTCTGAGTACTAAAAAGCCTGGGATCAGTTTTTGTCCAGCCTTTTCTCTGAAATCACAGATTTCAGATGCATTTGTTAACTTCTAATCATATGATGTATTTGTATAAAGGAAACCTGGCTGTGTTCATTCAAGTGCTAATTTTAATGAAGCTAATTCATTTTATTGCTGTTAAAATGACATTCCAAGAAACCCACGCACATCTTCAGGTGATGAGGAATAGGAAAAGAAACGACATGACTCATATGCATCTTGCCAGTGTTTCCAATACTTTTTCAACATTAAACGATTTTGAGTGCAAGTTGTACCACAACAATTGATATCATATTTTTTGTATCTTAGTTATTTTTTCCCTATGGCAGGTGATAAAAGGTTTAATATGTATCTCTGACAGTAGGAAAACAAGACTCGAACACTCTTTGCTTGGACTAGTTAGCTGCAAATAGTGTAGTAACAATGCAAAACGTAGATGAGAAAGGATACCTTTTAGAAGAGCCGCCATTTTCTTTTAACATCCAGTCCACTGTGCAAGGGTAACATATTCCGATCCCTAATTTGCGCAATTCTCAGCGGACCGGCTTCTCTGTAGGTGTGTTCCTGCAGCTAAATCCGAGTGAAACCGAACTTTCTGGTACTTAAGCGAACGTCTATTCTGGCCCATGCAGCAGTAATGACAGCCAGAGTGTCTTCATAGTTGAGAAACTTCATTACCGGTCTTCGCGG